>QANZ01047556.1:77250-89354 GCA_003254925.1 Chamaecrista fasciculata
ATTGTTATCATGTACCTTCTTTAAAGTTCAAACAATGCTTCTCTTTCTTATTTGATAAGGAAGGTTTTGCATGTGTGTGAACTGAAAAGAATAGTGTTCGATTTATAAAGATGATGTTTATTTGCTTATGCGATTTGCAAGATAAACATTGCATCTTGAAACTTGAACGTTGACACGATAACAATATCTATAACACTGATACAAAAGGATTAAGATTGGAGAATCTAATCCTACATACCTTTAGCATTGTCGTTTAGGCCATATAAACGAGAAACGCCTAGAGAAGCTCCATAGAGATGGACTTCCAAGCTCATTTGATTTTGAATCATATGATGCTTGCGAATCTCGCTTACTTGGAAAAATGGCAAAGGTGCTTTTCACTGGCCACAGTGAGAGGGCATCGAACTTATTGGGGATCATACATGGTGATGTATGAGGACCCATGAGTACCCAAGCTGAAGGAGGTTACTCTTACTAACAACTTCAATAGGTTTGACTTGGGCTACCTATTAAAGCATAAGTCAGAGTCTTTTGAAATAGAGATTTCAAAGTGAAGTAGAGAACTAACTTGACAAGAAAATCAAAGTCCTTCGATCTGATCGAGAGGACGAGAATTTGAGTCAAGAATTTGTTGATCATCTTAGAAGCCGTGAGATGGTCTCACGACTTACCCCTTCTGAGACCCCATAGGGATGGTGTTTCTGAGAAGAGGAATCGAACCCTATTAGATATGGTTCGATCTATGATGAGTCAAGCTGATCTTCCGCCATCCTTTTGAGGATATGCTTTAGAAGCTGCCGCGTTCACACTTAACCGTGTTCCGTCCAAGGCTGTTGAGAAGACACCATATGAGATATGGATGGGAGGAGTCCCATAGTGTCTTATCTCAAATTTGGGGATGTGAAGTTTACGTTAAGCAAACGATAAACTATCTCCCAAAAGGTGCTTGTAGGGTACCCCAAGGAAACGAGGGGATATTGTGTTTACTGCCCATCTGACAACAAAGTGTTTGTAGTCAGAAGTAGGTTGTTCTTAGAGAAGGATCTTGTTTCCAAAAGAAACAGTGGGAGTAAGGTAAGGTCTTGAAGGAGTTCAAGATCCACAAAGCACTTCAGAGGCATAGACAGAAACTAGAGAAGATCCACAAGGTGTTGTGGAAGCTCCTCTAATAACACAAGGACAACGAAGTTCTGATAGAACACGATCTCAATTTCAAAGATGTGGATCTTTGGTCATTGGGAGCAGGGATGTGTTGCTCATGGAGCGTGGTGAGCCAACCACCTATCAAAAGTTATCGTGGATCCCAACTCTGAGAAATGGGTTGAAGCCATGAAGGCCGATATGCAATCCATGTGTAACAACGAGGTATGGACCTTAGTTGATGCACCTGAAGGCGTAAAAGCCGTAGGGTGCAAGTGGGTTTTGAGGAGAAAACCGACATGGATGACAATATCAACGTCTTCAAGGCAAGGCTGGTTGCAAAAGGGTTTACTCAACGTCATGGGATGACGAAACGTTTTCCCCAGTTGCAATGGCCGATACCGTTAGGATCCTGCTTGCCATAGTCGCATATTATGACTATGAGATATGGCAAATGGATGTCAAAACAGCCTGGAAGGCTGCCCGAGGATGTGTGCGACACAACCTGAGGGGTTTGAATGTCCTAAGGAACCAGTAAAGGTGTGCAAGCTTCGGAAATCCATTTATGGATTGAAGCGAGCATCACGGAGTTGGAATCACCGTTTTGATGAAGTAGTCAAAAGAGTTTGGCTCCTTACAAAACGCTGACGAACCTTGGGTTTACAAGAAGGTTAGTGGGAGCACGATTGTGTTCTTGGTGCTATATGTCAATGACATATTGCTCATTGGAAATAATTTTCCAACCTTAGAGATTGTGAATCTTGGTTTGGAAATCCTTTTCAATGAAGGACATAGAAGCTGCCTATATTCTAGGCATTAAGGTCTATAGAGATAGATCTTGTAGGCTTCTTGGATTGAGTCAGAGTACATGCTTGGATGAGTTACTGAAGGGGTCCAGTATGCAAGACTCCAAGACGGATTCATGGCGATGAATCAAGGATTGACCCTGAGCAAGAAACAGTGTCCCAAGACACTTGTTAAGCGAGGGCACATGAGTGGGATCCCTTATGTTGTGGCAATAGGATCCGTCATGCTATGTACTTGACCCGATGTGTCGTTTGCCCTGAGCGTGACAAGCCGGTTCCAACGAGACCCTGTTGAGCATCATTGGACCGCTGTCATAAGCATCCTTGAGTACTTAGGAAGAACTAAGGATGAATTCTTGGTTTATGGTGGAATTAATGTGAAAGGAGTTACACAGGTGCACGTTTTCCAAAACCTACCAAGATGTATCTAAATCGCAGTATGGATACGTGTTTCTCCTGAACGATGGCAACGTGAGTTGGAAAGAGTTTCCAAGCAGTGAGCATGATTGCTAATTCTACAACAAAGGGTTGGTCGCGTGGAGACGCAGACCGTAAAACTAGTGTCTGTGGTGTGATTGGTGGTCATCCTGTGGAGACAGGAAGACACCAAATGGGATTGGATCCCCACTGATGTTCCGACAGTGATATATGTATGCACATATATACACTCAAACATGATCACCTAGAGATGGTGATATCGAGATATGTAAGGTAGCAGACGAGGATGATGTTGCCGATCCTCTTATGACAATGTTAGGAACAGTAATGTCATATGGAGATCCCTAGCACAGGCCTTACATGAGCGTCATGTAATGTCAAATGGAGATTAGACACATTAATGGATGTTCCTAGTGTAGGAACAATTTGATTAATGATTGTACCTAGTGCAAGTGGGAGTCTGTTGGAGATTGTGCCCTAGGGCCAATCATTTTATAGATATGTTGTGAACATATCAATTAATTTATGGAGATAAATTAATGGTTATCATATTATTAGTATGTTTACTATGATAACAGTCCGTGATTAATTATGAGATAATTAATCTAAACTGTCCCTGGTCGCTCATTCAAGTGGGAGCTTGAAATGAACTAAGACCAGCATGACCTCGGTGCATAGGGATGCACGCACTAGATGCTTGTCACTAGATGCTTGTCACGACCCCCTCTGCGGGAGCACATGACCGGCACGGTCATGGGCCTATACCACACCGTAAGCCTACCCACAATCAATTACTATAAAAAGAAGCATAACATCAACTTGATAATGCACAAGATACATATACATACACACATTTAACCATACTCAAACATTCATAATGTCATCATTCACATGCATATTTCTGTCAACCTATCAGTTCAGAGTATCATCAATCAATGTAAACACTATCTCAGAATATCAAATGTAAATACAATCCTATAAATAATAACACAACCCCGAACCCTCTCTCTAAGTGCTAGTGGAGCTGACTGTCTAGAGTTAAATGCAACTTTACACCAGAAGACAAATTACCCACTCGAACAATAATGTGGGCTTCTGAACAGCCCCCTCTCGGAGCAGAAGTAGTAGCTTATCCTAGGCCTGTATCTGAAACTGTAAAAGGAAAGGGGTGAGTCGAAACTCAATGAGCGGCTAACCCATCCCAGTCGTGGTGTAGGGCACCACCACGTAGGGAGAGGGGTTACCAACAATATATAAAAATATAATAGCAAACAACTCTTCTAATGACGTTCACTTATACATTAGTAACGATTACTCTCATAATGGTATCCAAGTAACTTTAATAATTTGATATAAAAAAAATGATTTGAACACATTGTCATTAGCAACAAAAGGGATTGCACAATGAGAGAAAGATTGGTAACTTTAAAAGTGAAAACGAATTAAAGGAAGTATTAATATAGAAGGTTTTCATAACATAAGGGATTTTGGTAGAGTTTATTTGAAAGATTTGTTAAACAAATAGAACTTGAAACAGAGTGATGAAATTTATGTGTTAATACAATAAAGTTTGAGTATGAAGACAAGTCATGAAAACTTCTGTTAAAATTCCTTTTAAGAGCTACAAGTTTAATAAAGAAGAGCATTTAAGTTGTCCATACACTAACATTTCATAAGAAATTCATTAACTGAATTTTATGGACTTTTGAATGAAAGAATGGGTAGTGGAAGATTTATCAACAAAAGGTACTTTAATGAGAGAATGACTTCCTTGAAAGTACTTACTTAAAAAAAAAAACTCATTTTTCGTAAAGAAAAGGTAACAAAAATATAACGCAAAATTTTCAACAATAACTATACCCATAACATTCACTTGTATGATAAGAAACAAAGCCCAGCCAATCCAAGGATGCCATACTACCCATCAGAAATCACAAAAACACCGAATATCAACCACACTAATGTTCAACAACACATAATCATGAATTTACAGCCAAACAGAGTTCCAATGCAAATAAACTATCAAGTATCAGAACACGACTGGGCGTTACGTATCGCCGTCCCCAGCATTCACATTTCCATTTCTAATCCCCACCTAGGCGTTACGTATCGCCGTCCCTAGGGGGGGTTTCTCACTTTCATATCCGTTTCCATTCCCATATCCCTATCCACTGGGCGTTACGTATCGCCGTCCCCAGGGATTTATCATTTCCATACCCTTTTTCCTTCCCACTTGGGCATTACGTATCGCCGTCCCCAAGGGGTTTCTCGTATCTATATCAACCTGGGCGTTACGTACCGTCGTCCCCAGGGGTTCTCATTCATACAAAAACACAAAACACAAACACAAGCACAAGCATAAGCATAAGCACAAGCATAAGCTCAAGCATAAGCATAAGCACAAGCATAAGCACAAGCATAACCAAATTCAGTCAACCCAAGATATAAAACACTCAAATAAAAATTAAATACAACCACCAACATCATTCAACATTTTAAGTAAACAAATAAGATACACAACCAAAATTCCACAATTTCCTTCAAGTTAACTCGATCAAGGAGTTTATGCATTGGATATCAATCATATAATTTGTTCCTTCATCATCACAAGATAGAATCAAACATAGTTTTTATTCACCACAATCAATCACACGTTGACAGTTTAATATATTCAATCGTTTGTCTCAACTCATCACTGGGGAGTAATTTACCGTACACATCTGTTTCACAACCAAATCATATAATCAGTAACATCGCATTACTAGCGCAATTTCTAAATCAATTCAACCATATATACTTACTTTAACATGTGTTGGAATTTGTATACAAGAATATTCACCATTCAAGTCACACAATAGTAACATTAGACTCATAATCATACATATGAAACAAACTATTATAATATGAATGCCAACAATTTCTATACTTTAACTTGTTCGCCTAATCTCAAATTTACATATGAAATCAATCTCCAAGCATGTATTCACAATTCATAGTTACTCATTGATTCATGTAATTCATTCAAGCTCAAACATACCATATTTATAAACACACAAACCCTCAACGGGACAAGGATAAGAAAGCCACTCACCTCGATCCGAAAGATCGATAACTACTCTCTTTAGCTTTCGGCCGACGATCGGTTTAAACATATCTATAAATACATTCATAAACAAAGATTCAGTTAACTTGCTATGAGAAACAACACCAAATGACCCGAAGGTCCAACCCCTCACAAGCTATCATCTTAGCCCCTAGTAACAAGCCTTTACTCAAAAAACTTATCCCACCCTTACTCACACCCACCTAGGATCTTAACACTTGAACAAGAGACCAAAGGGAGACATGGGTATCAATTTGGGAGCTTTCATTAATATTTGAAAACTAGTTTAAAATATATTCACCAACAAGTTTCACAACTATTGACTTGAGTCAATTTCACAAACTTGACACTTCCACTCTTTCAAGTTTAACTTGCATATATTGACTCCAACATTTTAAATTCAAGATTATTGTTTCAAAACTCTCCATAACCCCAAAGGATTCCGTTTAGTTCATCAAAGTTATCCAAATCACCCATATGGACCAAAATACAAAATTTAAAGTTATGAGCATGAACCCCAAGTTTCAAAATACACTTTTAAAATTCACATCAATGCATTAGAACCCATTTTTATCCTCCAATAAGCTCATCCAAACCAAAAATTTTGAGAAAAAAACTCAAGAAATTTGTCAAAAACCCCAATTCAAGTTTGCCCCAAACCCTATCGGGTCCAAAAATTGTACATATGGAGTCAATCATTGAAACAAGTATTAGGAATATTTAGAGCATCTCAGATTAAGGAGAAAACACCAAAAATTCGAAATAAACAGCAGCAATTTTCAAGATTGCCAAAGAGGAACGAAAATGGCGAAGATGGAAGAGAAATGAACTCACCCAAAGAATAAGGCATGGTGGTGGCAGCCTCCACTATTGTGGCTAACGGCGGCTGCTAGGCGGCGACTTCTGACCGTCCCCGGCGAGTGGTGGAGTAGGGAGGGGCAGCCGCTCGAAGGATTGGAAGTTGGAGAGGGGGTGACGAGAGGGAGAGAGTGAGTCGAGAGAAAAAAAACGTGATGTAGGAGAGAGAATCGTGAATACAGATTTTTGAAGCTTGGGGGTCAGTCTAGAGATTTCTACTTCTGAAGCAATTTTTTTTTAAGCGTTGAAAATGCAGAAGATACCCAAGAAAATGTTAAATCTTTTCAAAATAGTCCCTAAAACCCAAAATTTTACAAATAGAATTTCTTGACAAAATTTATATCATTGGATTCCTTGCAAAGATTAGATCTCAAATATATAATTTGTTTTTGAAAACTCTATCTCTATCATTTACCGTTTCTTACTCGAATGTGATCTATTGCAGTACCAAAATGAAAGTCAGATAAAATTTTAAACTCCGTTTGCTCCCAAATTTTTACCACTAGCCCAATAAAATATGGAGATATCAAGTATGACAATTTACGTCATAAACTACGGGGTTTTCTAATTTCTAAAAAGTCTAAACTAAAACTTCTAATACTGGCCCAAAACTAGCTCAAAATCTAATTTCAATTCTATAAACCACTGATTTCTATTTCTAAACCCCTAAAAATATAGTCTAAAATTCTAGGATCTCACAATGCTGGAACGAGAGTCATGGTGCAATTACGTAAGGGGTTACGAGTTGCTGGACTGACACGGAGAGTCCTGCATGGGTTTAGTCATCAGCTTGCCTCTCTTGTACGCCTGTCACGACGCCTTAGACCTGAGGTCATCATTATTCCGGCGTTGCAGTTGTCAGACTTTGGCTTAGTCTAACGTTGCCCGTAGCAGGGTAGCCATAAGGGCTAAGTACGGGTTTGGTTGATTGCCGTGCTGAGGAATGTGGACTGACCAAAATTGGGATTTTGTTCCCCATTAAATTGGGAGATATCTTACTGGCGCCCTCGATGAGTCTGTCCAGGAAATGCATGGCCATGCTAGATATTGGGACTTACTCAAGGAGATCGAGAAAGTAAAGGTTTGGATCATGGATGACTTTCCTGTGCCTGATCCATAACCAAGATATCGCAGAACAATAGGGTCGGTGCCAAGGAGGTACGAAGGTTAAAATCGGTTTTGGTAACAAACGATCACTCACGTGTTTTGGGTAGTCGCGATGGCTTGCTAGAGTCCGCTCACGACTTGTAGGACATAGGGATGACCTACTGCCAACTTCACGTGGGGCCTGCTGGGTCACACACGAGCAGGATTAGAACACACCTTATAAGGGACACGAATTAGGGTAATTCGTGGGTCACTCCGTGGCCTAATTTAAGACACAGAGGAAATGTCTGGGACATTATGTCTTGTCTTAAATTTTCTACAGTTTAAATAATTGTTAAATGATTAATAGAGATTAATTATTTACAATTTAAATATTAGGAATAATAAATCAAATAATTCCTAAAAGTTAGGAGATTATTGATTTATAAAATTCCCTAATATTGGCATAGAGGGTGGCGCCTCATTTTTAGATGATTTAATTAATAAAAATGTTTTATTAATTTAAGTCATGAGTTTGAATTTGAATTTGAGATTCAAGATTTGAATTAAGATATTGGGGTAATATTTTAATTCAATAAAGAATTTAAATTCAGAATTCAAATTTTGAATTAAAGATATTATTGTAATATTTTAATTCAAAAACATTGGGATAAAATAAGTTGGTTATGACTTCCTAATTTTAGGAGTTATTTTTGATTTATAAAATTCCAATAAATTGAAGCAAATAGGCGCCTATCTCATGTGGGTCCCCTTGGAAGATTTGATCTTCAATTTGATTCTATGAGATAGGGATTTGAATTTGAATTAAAATATTATGGTAATATTTTAATTAGATATTCAAGTCTTAAAGATATGATATTATTGTAATATCATGATTTTATATTTATAAAATTACCATAATTTTGGTAATTATATAGATCAAAAGTCGCCTAGCTCAAAGTAAGTCATGCACTTTTGTGAAAAACCCTAGCTCTTATGAGAAGTCGAAATTCATCCTTGTAGAGAGAGAAATTTCGCCACCCACCTTCCTAGAGAGAGAAGTCGATTTTCTTCTAAGGGGTTAGGAGAGAAATCGAAGTTGTGGGTTTCTAGGGTTCTTGAGAGAAGAAGAACAAAAGGGGTTTTGTTGCTGTCTTCTGCTCTATTGCTCCACCTAGCCTGGATTCAGAGAATGAGTTCCTGAGTTCAAAAGCTGTAGATTCAATCCCGAGTTTCTTTAGAGAAAGAAGCAAGGAGGCTAGCACCTCGTGTTCGGGAAACTGTTCGTGTGGATTACCGGTGGAGGAAGGACGTGCAAACGGACTTCTAGACTCGCCAAGTTCAACCATCCGATTGAAAGCTTGAGGTATAACACTTTTTCATATCTGGTTTTAAATTCAACTAGCGGATCTCAGGGTGGGATTTTCCTGGGGAGCGCAAGTTTTTTTGTTATACGTTTTGCTTCCGCTGCGTGTTTTCCCGGGATTTCCAAACAATAGGTCCTTCCATCAAAGTGGGGTTACAAAAAAGCTGAGTTGGCGATAACGGACGCTGACATGGCTAGTTATGTGCTGACGTGGCCGATAACTGCCACGTCAGCACCCATTATACCCGAAAAAAAAAATGCCGCGTGTGTAATATTTAGCCACATCAAGTTTTTCATGTGAAAATAAAATATGAGTTGAGCAAATAGGTCCCTGATCCATTCTTATCCCATTATTCTCAATTCCCCCTCTTTTTCATCATCTTCATTCATTTTAGTCTCAAATCCTCAAAATAAAATTGTAAAGTGTCCCAAAACTCTTCAAAACATTCCAATTTAGTCCTTAATCCATGAATCTTTCAAGGACTAAATTGATACACAAGGACTAAATTGAAATAGAAAATATTAAAAATCGTAAGCCCTAAAACCCTAAACCCTAAATCCAAAACACTTAACGCTAAACCCTAACCCGTAAAAGAAAGAAGCCAAAAAACCATAGCCATCTCCGACCCTAAATTTTTCAAGGACTAAATAGTATTAAAAGACAAACGCATTTAGATAATCTGAGGACCTATTTGTACAATTATGTAAAACAATGAAGATGATGAACAAATTGAAGAAGATGAACAGTGAAAGGTGAGGGTCTCAAGCAATCTCTTTGATCTGTAATTGATTATAACGAATTCGTTGAGGGTCTCAAGCAATTTCATCTCTTCAATCTTTCGTTTTACAATTTCATCAACGAAGATTTAAGAAATGAGATTTAATTTAATTATCTTCATTAATTTAGGGTTTTAGGGTTTTTAATATTTTTTATTTCAATTTAGTCCTTGAAAGATTCTTGTATTAAGGACTAAATTGGAATGTTTGGAAGAGCTTTAGGACATTTAACAATATTTTTTTGAGGATTTGGGACTAAAATGAATGAAGATGATGAAAAGTAGGGGGAAGTTGAGAATAATGGGATAAGAATGGGTCAAGGACCAATTTGCTCAACTCAGTTTTTTTATTGTATATGCTGATGTGGTGTAAAATTACACAAGTGGCACCTTTTTTAAAAATGATTATAAGGAGAACTTACTCTAAAATATTAGTTTAATAGATAAATTAAAGATGTATCACAACTCACGTGAAAACTTTAATCTTAATGATAAATAATATTGTATGCCACCAAGCCATATCCATATCAATACCATCCCTAACCACCTGAATACACATTGTCCACCTCCTCTCCTTTGGGTACCCCCACTCTTCCCTTTTCTTCTCCATGTCAAGTGTTGATAACTTCCTATTTTTAGTTATGTCTTGCATTGTAATTGGTTTGACTTTGTCTAATGTCCTTCCCAAGGTTATTACTTGTCAAATTTAGCTAGATAACTATTGTTGTGAATTATTCCAATTGCTACTACTCGTTGTGTCTTTTATGACCCATTTTCCTCCATAATGGAGCCCTACACCCCAATTGGGATGGGTTAATCACTCATTGAATTTTGACTCACCCTTTGCTATTCATGTTTTTCATATCCATGTTTCTATTAGTCGTCTTCTACAGCTTTGAGACGGAGTTGGCTAGTTCCCCACACTTGTTCATGTGGGTATTCATTAATTAGAAGAATTATGTACTGAGTTTTAGTATGCTAGTAGTTCCTCTAGTGTTAGAGAGACAATTATGTGGATCTTCATTATATATGTATGACGAGTTGCTACACGCAATTTAAGACTTATTTTATGAAAATAATGATTATGATGAAGTGAATTCGCATTCACACAATTGTAAACACAATTAATACAAAAGCCAAAAAATATAAGAAAGCACTTTTTTTGGAAATGAAAAGCCAATATATTTTATTTCACAACTAAGTCATAATATATAAATACTTTGTAATGTTTTCAGATAAGTAATATAGAGATAGAATTTTTTTAATCTTTCTTCTACATCAAATGGTCAACGAGTATGTTTCTTGGCTAACTCTAAAAGATTCAATGGAGTACAACCATTTCCACTAAAACAATCCTTTGAAGCAATCTCAAATGATCTTTCCGTTTGATGGCCAATTATGTCAAATTGATTGTACTTTGATCTGTCTGGACAAATAGGTTTACCAGGAATGACGCAAGGCACTTTAATGTGCGTGAATCCTGTATATATGAACAAGGAAACACATATAAGAATGAATTATAGCATGACAAAGAATTCGCAATTAAGAGCATTCTCTTAAACATTATAATAAAAAAAATGTTTATTTTTCTTTTGAAATATTTAACAACTCAAGAATAGCCTTAAATTTTGTTTCTTTACTTACCATTCATTTTAGCATTATCAAACATTTTTTTGTATATTTTATAAGCATCATATATTGTGTATAGTAAACCAGGGTGTTTCTTTTGCAAGTCTTTCAGCCTTCGTGGAAGCTTGTCGTTATAGTATCTTGAATGACAAGATGGAGTTGGCTCACAAATTGCAAGGCCGGTCACCACAAACTTTCTAGCTCCAAGATCATAAAGTGTCTAAAAATTATTCAAATAACATAGATCGTGTCAACAATAATTATAGCAAGCTCGTGATACTTCAAAATTGTAATTCTAATATCACACGTTGCAATCAATTTCAATCGCTTAAGCCTCTAAGAAATAGTGAAAGTATAATAGTTAGAATGAACCTTGATTTGTTTTGTAAGTTCTTCAATGAGAAAATCTGCAAAATCTTCAGGACTGAATTTGTCTGTGATGTTTTGATTCATCGGAGGAAAATAATCATTACTTCCAATAAAGAGAAGATAAATGGATTCGGAAAGGTGTTTGCGCAATTTCTTCTTGTCCTTAATTGCTTTCGGGAGATCTTTTGTTGCGGTAATGGTGAAGTATTCAACTTGTTGCAATAGTGATAAACATCCTCCCTTAATCATGATGCAATTACAAGATTGTTAGAAACTATATGAGAATTAGTGATGAACTAAAAATCTAATTTTTGGAGCCAAATCTAGAAAATTGAACACATGATGAAATTTTGTGAGAGAAGCTTTGTCATCTTACAGCTCTTGTTGTGTTTAAGATTCCACAACCTCCTGATGCATAATTCACTACAGTAGTTGCTTGATTTCTCTCAGAATCAGAGAGATTTAAGTATGGTTGAGGCAATGGCAAGTGTAAAAATTCAGCTGTGTAAGGAGAATGATAAATATATGATGTA
>QANZ01047556.1:89647-126405 GCA_003254925.1 Chamaecrista fasciculata
TCTCTCTCTCTCTCTCTCTCTCTCTCTCTCTCTCTCTCTCTCTCTCTCTCTCTCTCTCTCTCTCTCTCTCTCTCTCTCTCTCTCTCTCAGGCCATCATAATTCCATTTCTCTCAGAATTAAATGATTTGTTACTGCTGCAAATTTACAGAATCTCCTTCAATTTTAAAAACATACCCATCCCTCTGTGTTGAGAGCTAATGCTCTTATATCAATGTTTATCATTCTAATATCTCAAGTATCCTCGCCGTAGGGAAATTGTAAATCTAATAACAATTAAATCCAGGCCTCACTGAATCCGTAGCTGCCAGCCTCCTCCGGAGATATCAAGAGTTTCAATATATATAGAAATGCATCAAAATCATCAGAATTCCATAAAAAAAGCTGCAACCTCATCGAAGGCCATGAAACAAAGCTTCGATTTCCCATTCTCTAAGAATGAGAATCTGAAAATCAAAGCTTTCGTTGGAAAATCGAAGCTGATTCTACGGACACATGGAAAATCGAAGCTGAAAATCGATTTCCAATTCTCTGAGAATGGGAATCTGAGAATGGGACGAGAGAGAGAACAGTGGGGAGGAAGAAGAAAAACAATGGCTAAAATATGAATTTCAATCCTAAATTATTTGGACAAAATAACAATTTAGCCCAACACAAGAATGAGTATTTCCAAAATGGTCCAATATTGAGGTAAAAGACCATTTTGCCCTTTGTGATTGGAGAATGAATGTATTAGAGTATAGGTAATTATAGGTTTATGTATAGGGGTATAAGTGTAATTGAGTGTGTTTGATTATTTAAGAATCATGATTATAATTGAATCAGGAAAAAAACGTAAACGAACGTGTTTATTTTGATTATAATCAAAACGGAAACGAACTGGGCCTAAGATATAGAATAAAGACTAAGATAAGTTTTTTGAATGACACAATATATCCAAAGTTTTGCATTGTTACGAATCACTCATGCAAACCTAGTATTGTAATCATGATTCTTTGATACCCTTTATAATACATCATACTAAATTAAATATTTAGTCACTGAAAAAGATTAAAATATTTTTAGTTCTTAAAAGATATAAATATATAATCAATTTCCATGTCCTTTCATCAAGGTATTAATTAAATTTAAGGATTGATAAACATTTTTAACTTCAAATGTTAAGTATATAGTATCAACAAAATTTAGAACCACATAGGATTTATCGATAAATTTTTGTTAATAGTTTTAACAAAAAGACTAAATTGATCATAATTGTATCTTTGGATAACTAAATCTTATAAGTTTATCTTTTAGAGACTAAATTGAGAAATTTACCATCTTTCATGTGTCAAAACATTAATTAATTCAATTTATAACAATTATATAATTAAACAATTTACCCGTCATATTTAGTCTGCGTAAATTAACTTACCCAAAAAATCAGGTCCATTTCGACCATTACTGAATCGACCAGTTTTATTTTGAAAATCAATGCCATAAGGCCAAGTTGACTTTGCTGGTGTATCTAGATAGTTGTTGTTTCCAGCATCTGCTGTGGAATCCCCAAAGATATACATGCTTGGTACCATGGGATGTTTTCCATTTGCATTGCTGTTGAGAACATGGTGGGCAGTAAAGGAAAAAACCAACAACAAGAATTTTGGATTTGCCATATCTTCGCTTCTTGAATCTGAAAGCCTCAAATATGTTTTGTATGGTATTTACATCGTATGAATTTATATATACAATTAAGTTACCAATTTAGAAAAAATATAAAAATAGTCAAGTTAGTTAAGTGGGTGAGCTCAATTTGAATTAACGTTGGAAGACAACCACATTAATCTAAATCATGACTCATTTGAAAATTTTGCAATTTGTTTATAAAACAATAGACAATTTTTTTATGTGAAAAAGAAAATAATTGAACTGTTTGATTATCTAAAATAACGAAAGATGGGTTGTTCTTAGTTTTCAAAACTACTCTTAGAATCTCCTTACAGTTCATTGAAAATTACGTTTTGACATGTCCACAACATCCTTCCAATTATAGCTAGTTAATGCTTTAGTAATATTATTCTATTTTAACAACTAGTCAAAGTACAATATATGTTGCTAATATATATAAAAGGATCATAGTTGTTGTGAGTTGTGTTATTTTATCAGTGCAAGATGTTATTTATTTTATTCTAGTTAAACTGTATAATTTCTAAGACAGAAGAGTTCCTCTTCTATGTGTGCATTATTATTGTTGTAGTTGTAGACTCTTGGGGCTAAAAAAGTGATGACCTATTTATAAAATTATATTGGCAACTCAACTTAACCCAAAAAATTATGGGGTAAAATAGCCTTGGGTCGGGTCAAGCTCAGTTGGTCCAATTTTAACAACAATACCTGTAATATGTGTCTATTGCAAGGCATTCGAACACGTGTCCATCCAACACGAGAGGAGAGAAAATTATATTTTTTAAATAAAAAATAAAAGCAAGTTGCTAATCATTTCGACATAAGTTTTAACAGAGCCTCAAGAGCACCAGAATGAAGATTGACAGACCTTGATCACATCACAAGTCCTGTGGATGATTACTTGAAACAACATGGCGAAGGATTCACCATTGACTTTAAAGAGACTCAAATGATGTAAACAGGATCATGCCCTTGATCATATTCATATATTTGTCAACAACCCCAACTAGACCGAGAAAGGACTCGTCAAGAAAAACTTGTCGCTCTGATTTTGTTGAGTTAGGATATGAAACGAGATAGATAAATATGATTAATTTCATGTAATGAGTGACCCACTTTTGGGCTTAATTTCGCCTCGTTCCTTGATGGCCTTAATTGAGCAGAGAACGAACTCGTTAAGAGTAAATTGTAACTCCGAAACAAGAAAAAGACGGCTAAAACAAATTGTTGGAATATATTAAAGACTAAAATGGAATAAAAAAATATTAGGGATCGAAACAAAATTTAGGATGAACTTAGAGACCAAAAAGAGATCTTTTCAAGGTTTGAACTTCGAAGCTTGAATTTTTCAATTGTTTTAAAAAGATTGAAGCCGCGCTTTGAGAAAAGTGAAACCAGAGTTCGAACAGAGTAGTGCCGAGGGACTAAAAGTGAAATTTCTAAGAAACATTAGAGACTGAAATAGAAAAAAAAATAGGAACCAAAGTGGAACATAAGACAAATATTAGGGATCAAAATGAGTTTTTTTTAATCTCTTTTTGCCATTAATTTCTAACGAAACAAAACCATTGGGTACCAAAGTGGTAACGACGTAAATCACAGGATACTCAATTAAAAACTATTCAAGCACAAGACCCCAAAGTACAAATAGGCCAAACCACATGTACCCATTATGTAAGGCCAAAACCCTAGGTGAAAGGACTTTTATTAATTACATTTATTTACAGTTATGTGAAATGTATAATTATTTTCAGGTTTAAGTGCAATTTTGGTCCCCTAACTTTCGCAAAGGTCTCAATTTGGTCCCCTAACTTTTTTTGTTGCAATTTTGGTCCCCTAACTTTCATAAAGGTCTCAATTTGGTCCCCTAACTTTTTTGTTGCAATTTTGGTCCCCTAACTTTTGAAAGCGTCTCACTGTTGGTCCCAAGTGCACTTTCTCCATCCATTATCTGCCGTTAGTGCCGATCTAAAGGCTGAGTTGGTTGATGACGTGATAAATATGAGTGAAGTGGATTAAAAAAGAACCATTTTGCGGAGACGTTTTCATGACTTGGAAGTGCACTTTGGACTAATAGTGAGACGTTTTCAAGAGTTAGGGGACCAAAATTGTAACAAAAAAAGTTATGGGACCAAATTGAGACCTTTGCAAAAGTTAGGGGACCAAATTGAGACCTTTATAAAAGTTAAGGGACCAAAATTGCAACAAAAAAATTTAGGGGACCAAATTGAGACCTTTGCGAATGTTAAGGGACCAAAATTGCAACAAAAAAAGTTAGGGGACCAAATTGAGACCTTTGCAAAAGTTAGGGGACCAAAATTGCACTTAAGCCTTATTTTTATATGCTATGTTAAAGATTGCATGTTCAATATTAATTTATAAAGTATACCACTCATGAGTATGATCAATATATTATAATTCAATATCTTCTAAAGAGATGGAAAAATGAACCCGTACATCATGAAGATGAAACATAATAGATTTTGAAGATGAAGTAGGACTTTGAGGGGAAGACAGTTTATTATTACAAATAATGTACTTTTTTTTGTAGTATAAAGATTATAGATATTGCCTCTCACACATATATATGTTATCATGTAATGTACCTTGCTCAAATATATATATATTAACTTTACTGATTAATTGCCTTTTATTTTCCTTCAATTGCCATAAATTCGCTCCAAAGAACACCTCATTACACAACATTTAACCATATTCATCTGCCTTCATTAGCATTATATCACCATCCTCATTGCAACGTCTTTTGTATTGTAAAAAATAAATTTAATATTTTATAATAATATCCAACAAAATCCAGACACTATTATGGATTGTAAGTTTGAGGAAAAGTTAGCAAGGTGAATCACTCGAAATTATAGGGAACCTACTTTAATAACTATAGTAAATTTCTAATGTAAAATCACAATTATAGTTATAATTTGTTTTATTTTCAATTTAATTATCCTCATTAATTTGATTGGGTTTATTCAACTGGAATAATCGTTTATTTACTAGACTGTTCTCATTCTAGTTCCTTAGTTATTATACTATTTTTAGTGGTGTACACTTCCAAGAGGTTTTATAAATTTAAATCTAAATATTTTTATATATAAAAAAATATCACAATTTTTAAAAATCATGAAAATTTTTGTTGTTCACCAAACTGATCTTCTAATCGATGTTGCCTTCTTTCATTCAAAGCAACTGTAACCATTTCTTTAGGTAAAGTTTGTTGGTGAAAGATTTAGGGTGCGTTTGGATGGCCCGTAGGGTAAAGGAGGGGTTATTTTGTAAAGGAGAGATAAAGGAGTTTTTAAGTAAATCGTGTTTGGGAAAATGAGAGATCAAGAAGAAATTATGATGTGAAATTATTTTAAAGGGTGTGTAATGATTGTCGCGAGTTGAAATAATTGTATTGGTATTTTAAAGTTGTATAGGGGTAAAAAACTAAAAATGGTAAAGATAAAGGAGGATAATGGAATGTTATTTTGGTGTTTGTTTTTTACTTTAGTAAAATGAGAAAACTAGCAACCCGGTCCCTGAATTTTGCATTCCCGGGCAGATAGTTCTTGAATTTTGGAAATTACACAAACCGGTCTCTGAATTTTACAAACGTTGTACTAAAATTGTAAAGTGTCCCAAAACTCTTCCAAACATTCCAATTTAGTCCTTAATCCATGAATCTTTCGAGGACTAAATTGATACACAAGGACTAAATTGAAATAAAAAATATTAAAAACCCTAAGCCCTAAAACCCCTAAACCCTAAATCCAAAACACTTAACCCTAAATTTTTCAAGGACTAAATAGTATTAAAAGGCAAACGTATTTAGACAATCTGAGGACCTATTTGTACAATTATGTAATACAATGAAGATGATGAACAAATTGAAGAAGATGAACAGTGAAAGATGAGGGTCTCAAGAAATATCGTTGATCTGTAACTGATAATAACGAATTCGTTGAGGGTCTCAAGCAATTTCATCTCTTCAATCTTTCGTTTTACAATTTCATCAACGAACTTGTTGAGATTTAAAAAATGAGATTTAATTTAATTATCTTCATTAATTTAGGGTTTTAGGGTTTTTAATATTTTTATTTCAGTTCAGTCCTTCAAAGATTCTTGTATTAAGGACTAAATTGGAATGTTTGGAAGAGTTTTGGGACATTTTACAATATTTTTTTGAGGATTTGGGACTAACATGAATGAAGATGATGAAAAGCAGGGGGAAGTTGAGAATAATGGGATAAGAATGGGTCAGGGACCTATTTGCTCAACTCAGTTTTTTTTTTATTGTATATGCTGATGTGGTGTAAAATTACACACGTGGCACTTTTTTTTGTTTTGGGTTATAACGGGTGCTGACGTGGTTGTTAACGGCCACGTCAACACATAACGGGTCATGTCAGCGTCCGTTACCGCCAACTCAACTTTTTTGTATCCCCACTTTGACAGAGGGACCTATTAGTATAATGTTTGTAAAATTCAGGGACCAGGTTACTAGTTTTCTCTTATTAAAATGGTATGATAAAGGATTGTCTTGAAATTTGTGTTAAAGAATAATTTATAAACGGAAGTTGGAGTAGTTGTATGAAAGAATGTTGGAGGTGTGAGGGAGGGGGCAAAATGTAATTTTCAGATATTGAATTGTAAATTTTTGGGGACTAGATTGTATATTTTTCCTCTTTGTTGTCTTTTAATTTTATTTTTACATTTCTATACTACAAAAAATATTACCCATATATATACTGGAGGAGGGTCTAGAAGGTATATTTTATGGGGTATAAATTGTACTTTTCTGAATTTTGTTCTTCAGTTGTTGCGCTACCAAAAATATTACCCATAGATATACTAGAGGAGGGACCAAAAGGTATATTTTTTGGGGTATGAATTATGTATTTTTCGGAATTTTGTTGCAATACAAAAAATTTTACCCATATATATATATATATTAGATGAAGGATCAACGTGTATATTTTTTTGGTATAAATTATATATTTTTTCTCATTACTATTTCTTAATTTTGTTTTCAATATTGTCACTACAAAAAATATCATCCATACATATACTGGAGGAGTGACCAAAGTGTAAAGTTTTGGGAATTGCTAATTATATATTTTTTTTTCCTATTTTGAATTTTTTTTTATCTTTTTTCACTATAAAAAATATTACTCATATATATATATATATTAGAGGAGGGACCAAACTATAAATTTTTGGGGAATGAATTATATATTTTTTCCCATTACTATCTTTTAATTTTATTTTTAAATTTTTATACTACAAAATTTATCACCCATATATATACTAGAGGAGGGACCAAAAGGTATATTTTTGGGGTATGAACTATATAATTTTATTAATTTTTTTTTTTCTGTTGTTGCACTATAAAAAATATTACCCATATATATATACTGGAGGAGGGACTAAAATGTATAATTTTTTTTTTCATTACAAGTTTTGAATTTTGTTTTGAATATTGTAAACTACAAAAAATATTTCAACGCATATACTGGATAATAGACCAAACTGCAAAGTTTTGAGAATTGAATTTTATTTTATTTTTTTATATTTTGAAATTTGTTTTTATATTTTTACACCACAAAAAATATTGCTCATATATATACTGGAGGAATGACCAAATTCTAAATTTTTGGGGAATAAATTATATATTTTTTCCCATTACTTTTTTTTTTAAATATGTTTATAAGTTTTTACACCACAAAAAACATTATCCATATTTATACCGCAGGAGGGACCCAAATGTATATTTTTTGTGTCTGAATTATATATTTTTATCTCATGGACCAAAATGTAAATAACATGGATTGAATTATTTCATTTTAAATTTTGACGTTAAAAATATTATTAATATAATTGAAAAAAATAGAGGAAGAAATACCAATATATCAAAAAATTATATATTTTGACGGCTCAAGTATTTACTTATTGAGTTGGTATAATTTCAAGGACTAAAATAATTTTTTAAGTAAATTAATATAAATTATATATATAATATTATAATATTTTTGTAAAATAAAATATATTATTATATTACTTATTATTATATTTTATATATATACACACAAATTTGAGTGTGTGTGGGGTGTATATATATGTGTGTGAGAGAGAGAGAGAAAGAGAGGGTGTGTGTAAGAAAAAGAAAAAAGAAAATCTTATATTATATGGCTCCACCCCTTTCTGGTCGTCCATGTTTAAAACTATAGTCTATGAAATTAAAAATAAGAGAAAATTTACTATTTGGTCTCTCTTTCTTTACTAAGTTAACAATTTAGTCCCTTATTTATTCTACATACATATTTGCGTGCCCGTTAGGGCACGCAAAGCCCCTAGTAGTAAGAAAGAATGAATGGAGAGAGAAAATTGTAAGAGTAATAAATAAGGATATTTTAATATGATATAGTAAAGAGTAAGTAATTATAGGTAGTTGAGTAGGGATATGTTAGTAATCTAGGAAGATAAAGAAGAGATAAAAGGGAAAAAATAAAGGAGGGGAAGATAAATGTAAAACAAATGTGAAATGATATTGTAGCTCCAATATTAAATTAGTACTGAGAGATAAAGGAAACATAAAGAAGATGAAAATGTCATCCAAACACAACCTAATCAAATACACACTTTCTTTTCTTTTTTTGGCCAAAAAATACAAACTTTCGTCTACACCGTCTTCTAGAACTTTTTTTTAATCAATAAAGAAACAAAATTACTAGGAAGAGGGAAAACCAGCAGAACAAACAATAAAATACAGCAAAAGTACTAATTTCGTCCTCAAACTTTACAACAACTGTCAATTTCGTTCCCAATTTTTTTTATTGTCAATTTCATCCTCAATGTTTCAAATTTGGGTAAAGTTTATCCTTTGCTCTTTCTTTAGCTAAATATTAATGATAGAATCTACGTGATTAATGATATGTAATGTAAAATTGATAGGAAAAGAAACTCAAATCTTAACTCAGATTGAAAAACAAGATGCAGTCTGTCGCTATTTTATTGAAAAAAATTAGTTAAAGGATAAAATTGACCAAAATGTTAAACATTGGGGACGAAATTGACGACAAAAAAAGATTGGGGTCAAAATTGACAGTTGATGTAAAGTTTGGGGACATCCTTCCAATTATAGCTAGTTAACACTTTAGCAATGTTATTCTATTTTAACAACTAGTCAAAGTACAATATATGTTGCTAATATATATAAAAGGATCGTAGTTGTTGTGAGTTGTGTTATTTTATCAGTGCAAGATGTTATTTATTTTATTCTAGTTGAACTGTATAATTTCTAAGACAAAAGAGTTCCTCTTCTATGTGTGCATTATTATTGTTGTGGTTGTAGACTCTTGGGGCTAAAAAAGTGATGACCCATTTTTAAAATTATATTGGCAACTCAACTTAACCCTAAACATTATGGGGTAAAATAGCCTTGGGTTGGGTCAAGCTCAGTTGGTCCCATTTTAACAACAATACCTGTAATATGTGTCTATTGCAAGGCATTCGAACACGTGTCCATCCAACACGAGAGGAGAGAAAATTATATTTTTTAAATAAAAAATAAAAACAAGTTGCTAATCACTAGAATGAAGATTGACAGACCTTGATCACATGACAAGTCTTGTGGATGATTACTTGAAACAACATGGCGAAGGATTCACCATTGACTTTAAAGAGACTCAAATGATGTAAACAGGATCATGTCCTTGATCATATTCATATATTTGGCAACAACCCAAACTAGATAGAGAAAGGACTCGTCAAGAAAAACTTGTTGCTCTGATTTGGTTGAGTTAGGATATGAAATGAGATAGAGAGATATGATTAAATTTCATGAAAATGAGTGACCCACTTTTGGGCTTAATTTCGCCTCGTTTCTTGATGGCCTTAATTGAGCAGAGAACGAACTCGTTAAGAGTAAATTGTAACTCCGAAACAAGAAAAAGACGGCTAAAACAAATTGTTGGAATATATTAAAGACGACTAAAATGGAATAAAAAAAATATTAGAGATCGAAACAAAATTTAGGATGAACTTAGAGACCAAAAAGAGATCTTTTTAAGGTTTGAACTTCGAAGCTTGAATTTTTCAATTGTTTTAAAAAGATTGAAACCGCACTTTGAGAAAAGTGAAACCAAAGTTCAAACAGAGTAGTGCCGAGGGACTAAAAGTGGAATTTCTAAGAAACATTGAACACTGAAATAGAAAAAAAATAGGAACCAAAGTGGAACATAAGACAAATATTAGGGATCAAAATGAATTTTTTTTAATCTCTTTTTTCCATTAATTTCTAACGAAACAAAACCATTGTGTACCAAAGTGCTAACGACGTAAATCACAAGATACTCAATTAAAAACTGTTGAAGCACAAGATCCCAAAGTACAAATAGCCCAAACCACATGTACCCTTTATGTAAGGCCAAAGCCCTAGGTGAAACGACTTTTATTAATTACATTTAGTTACAGTTATGTGAAATGTATAATTATTTTTATATGCTATGTTAAAGATTGCATGTGCAATATTGATTTATAAATTATACCACTCATGAGTATGATCAATATATTATAATTCAATATCTTCTAAAGACATGGAAAAATGAACCCGTACATCATGAAGATGAAGATGAAACATAACAAATTTTGAAGATGAAGTAGGACTTTGAGGGGAAGTCAGTTTATTATTACAAATAATGTACTTTTTTTGTAGTATAAAGATTATAGATATTGCCTCTCACACATATATATGTTATCGTGTAATGTACCTTGCTCATATTTATATATACTAGGTTTTTGAGTTTAAAGAGATAAATGAAGTTATGAAGTATTACCCTCATGGTCATCATGGTGTTGATAAGAAGGGAAGACTTGTTTACATTGAAAGACTTGGAAAAGTAGATCCAAACAAATGCAAGTTACAAACATGGATACATATGTAAGGTACCTTGTTCTGGAGTTTGAAGGTAGGCTATTGTGATTAACCGTAGTGCAAGGAACCTTTTGGCAATTATTTCCATATCATTTTTGTCCCTGAACTGAAATGAACTGAAATTAACTGTGATTAACCGTAGTGCAAGGACCCTTATGGCAATTATCCTCCTCAAAACTTTTGTTTCTTACATTTTAATCCCTTTGCCAAAGGAGGAGGCTTGAACACCGAAAAAGAACCTTTTTGAGAAAGTAAAATGTGGTTCTCACTTTTTCTCTTTCTCTCTACTCTCTTCTTCGTGCCCATCTCTCTCTCTTTTTCTTCTTTCATGATTTCTTTCTTTCTTTTCGACATATTATGCATGTATATATATATATATATCTTTGGGTAAATTGCAATTTGGTACCCTGTGGTTAGGGGCGGTTCCCCTTTGGTACCCTGAAAGAAAAAATTTTGCATTGTGGTACCCCATGGTTTGCTCCATTAGCGATTTGGTCCCTTGAGCTTTTCTTTCGTTTGCATTTCACGGAAAAGAAACACGTGACTGTCATGTGACTGGTATAAAAGCCAAATTGAAGGGTTTCTTGCCATTTGAAACCCTAAAAACTCGCCGCTTTTCTCAAATTCTCTCAACTTTCTCTCAACTCTCCGACGACTTTCCTCAAACCCTAATCTCAATCGCACAACTTCCATGAAATCCGACAACAACTTTCCATCGAAACCCAACTAATATCCACCAAAACCCTAATCTTAATCGCACAAATTCCACCGTAATCGAAGAAATTTCTGCCGAAACCCTAATCTGAAACAGTTTACACTCAAACGCGTGACAGAATCGACGACAACGATGGAAGACTGATGATTACGACATAGAGACAACTGATACGCAAAGTGGTTCGACGACAGATAGCGAAACTGATTTTGCAACTCTCTGACGACTTTCCTCAAACCCTAAAGGTAGTTTTTCTAATCTTTGCATATAGTGTATGAAAATGTGGTCCATATATATATATATATAATTTTTTGTCATTGTTGGGGCTTGTCTTTGAGCCTTTGGGGCTTGTCTTTGTTTTAGATAGATAGAAGGTATGTTTTCTATGCTGATTTTGAAATCTTTTATGAGTTTTAACACTTTAAAATTAATCAACTGGTTGTTTATTTAATTTTGTTGTTGTTTGACTGTTGTGTAGGGGCTAGAGTATGCGTTTGATGAGCTGTATCCAGATGTAGAGCATACGTTTTGCATGCGCCATATGTATGCCTACTTCAAGAACAACCACAAGGGCAAGGAATTGAGAGATGCCATGTGGGCATGCACTTATGCATCTACACCGCAGGAATTTTTTAGAAGAATGGAGGAGGTGAAGAAGTTGAATGGTGAAGCATATGATGATCTGGTGAAAGTTGATCCTAGCCTTTGGAGTGTCTCTAATTTTTCCATTAGGTCTTTATGTGATGACTTGACCAACAATATGTGCGAGTCTTTCAATAACTATATTCGGGAGGCGAGGGACAAACCTATCATTTCTCTATTAGAGTGGATTAGACACAAGCTTATGCATAGGTTTTATGTCAAAAGGTCTGGGATGGATAAGTTTGGTGGGCCCTATTGTCCTAATGTCTTGGACAAGTTGGAGAGGATTAAAAATGATTCCAGATTCTGTACTGCAGAGCCTTCGAGTAGATTCATCTATGAGGTTATGTCGAATGATGGAACTCATGTTGTAGACTTAAACACTCGTGAGTGCACTTTTCGGTTATGGGCATTGACAAGGATCCCATGTAAGCATGCTGTGTCTGCCATCCAATCAAGTCATCAGAATCCAGAACATTTTTTGCATGAATGCTATAGTAAGGATCCATATATGAGGACATATGCAGCGAGTATAACAGCCTTGTCAGGGGAGCTGTTATGGATACGAACTGGTACAACACCACTCCTTCCACCATTAATCATGAGGCCTCCAGGAAGGCCAAAGAAGTCAAGGAAAAAAGCTGCTGATGAGCCCAGGAATCAATATTCTTTAGCAAGGAAATACAAACCTATACAATGTGGAAAGTGTCACAAGATTGGCCACAACTCCAGGACTTGTAAGTCAGCAGTTACTTGAGAAACACCGTGGCAAAGGAGACAGAGGTTGATGAGATTGAAGAAAGCACAGGTATGAAATTAGAGACTCATATTTTGTATTATTTATCTTTCAAGATAATTTCTTATACAATTATTCAATTGTTGTAGAATGTTGAAGCTGAAGCTGCTGCCGCTGGTGATAATTTAGATGCTGTCGCTGGTCCTATTTCAGATGCTAAAGCGGGTGCTAATTCAGCTGCTGCCGCTGCTACTAATTCAGCTGCTGCCACTAGTGCTAATTGTTGGAGATTATGGAGCAAACGCAGCGGAAAAGGTAAAATTAAAATTTAATAATCTCCTCCACATGATCCACTAATTGTGTTTATACCAGTGAGATAAAATGTTTACCTAAATCAAACGGATGCTTGAATGATTGCAATTCCATGAAGTCCACAGACTCGTGTCCTTCCTCTGCCGGTGATCCACGCGAACAGTTTGGCAGATACTCAGGTGCTAGCCTCCAATCTCTTCTCCAAGAGATTATGGGAACCAATCTACAAATCTTGAAATTTCAAGAACACTTGTTGAAAGATCCAAGAATCAAAGTGGCGCACAATTTCAAGAACACTTCTTGAAAAACAAGAACCAAGTGGCGCACTAGTATGGAATTTTTCCTCAAAAATTCCTCACCAAAACTCAAGAGATGAGCACAATACCAAGAACGAATTTCTTGGCCACACTTACTCTAGGTTTTTCGCCTCTTCTACTCTCACACACAATTCGCCCTTTAAACCCTAACTTTAGGGTTAGTTCGAAACTCACCCTTTGTTTTCTCCACTTAGGATATGCGACTTGCTTGTGTTTTTAAAGAGTCTCCACTCCTCAAATTAGGGAATCACAAAATCTTGATTATAAAATTACATTAATATTATAATTCAATATTAAGAGGCAATCTCAATTTAAATTTCAAGATCATATCTTGAAATCCAAATCTAGAATGAACACTTCCCATTGGTTGGAATGAGTCAAGAGGATTTGAATTCTTAATTAACATATTACATTAATATCTTAACCTAAAATTCAAAATGCATTCTTGAAATTCAAAATGCAAGATCAAATCTTGCATTTGAATCTCCAAGATTTCGCCCCCCTCTTGTTTGTTTTATAGGAATTTAATAAATAAGAAAACAATCCTAACTCTTAGGAAGTTATAACCAACTTATTAATTTCCTTAACAAATTGAATTAAAATATTACCCTAATATCTTAATTCAAATTTAAATCTTGAATTCAAATTAACAAAATCATATTTCATTAATTAAATTCAAGAGTGAGGCGCCACCTCATCTTACTCTTCAATATTAGAGAATTTAATAAATCAATAATCCCCTAACTCTTAGGAGACTTAGTCAATTCATTATCCCTAATATTCTAAATGAGAATTCAATTGTAAATAGATTAATCAAATTAACTATTTAACAATTAATATATTTAAACTTGTCTAACAAATTTAAATATTACAAATGTAGATTTTATTTAAGACAAGACTTCATGTCCTAAGACATTCAACTATGTCTTAAATTGTGTCACCAAAGTGACTCACGAATTAACCCTAATTCATGTCCCATTACAGTATCTTGATCCTGCTCATGTGTGACCCAGCAGGTCTCATGTGAAATTGGCAGCAAGCCATCTCTATGACTCACAAGGAGAGTGGATCCTCTGCATTGTGAAGTGTGTGCAGTTTAGAGAAAGAAAGAAAGAATTAGAGAGAGAAAAATTTTATGGGACCCACACTTCACCAAACTTCTCTCTCCAACTCTTCCATTCTCTCTCTACACTTTATGAAAATGCACCAAAGTTGAAATGCAGAGGATCCAGGTCCGACTCACAAGTCGAGAGCGGACTCTAGCAAGCCATCACGACTACCCAAAACACGTGAGTTATCGTTTTAACATCAACGACTTAACCTTAGTACCACCTTGTCATAATCCCTATTGTCACACGATATTTTGGTCATGGATAAGGCATGGGAAAGTCATCATTGTAATCCAAACCATAACTTTCTCGATTCCTTGAGTTAGTCCCATTACCCTGTGTCCTCAAACATTCCTTGGACAAACTCATCGAGGGGCCCAGTCAAATATCTCTCAACTTAATGAGGGACAAAATTCCTTATTGGTCAACCACATTCCTCAGCACGGCAAACAACTAAACCCGTACCTAGCCTATATGGCTACCCTGTTACGGGCAACGTTGGACTAGGCCAAAGTTCAGCATCTTCAACGCCGGAATGATGAAGACCTCAGGTCTAAGGGCATCGTGACAGATGTATAAGAGAGACTAGCTCATGACTAAACCCATGCAGGACTCTCCGGGTCGGTCCAGCAACTTGTAACCCATTACATAATTGCACCATGACTCTCGAGAAGCATCACATGTGTGTATCTCTGTACACCGAAGTCATGCTGGTCTTGGTTCATTCACGTTTCCACGTGAATAATCGACCAGGGACAGTTTAGAATAATTATCACATAACTAATCAAGGACTGTTATCATAGTAAACATGCTAATAATAAGATAACGACATAATTTATCATTCATAAATCAGTCAATCAATATGTTCATACATATACAATGATTGGCCCTAGGGCACAATCTCCATCAAACTCCCACTTGCACTAGGTACAATCATTAATCAATATGTTCCTACACTAGGTACATTGATCAATGTGTCTAATCCCCATCGACGTTACATGGCGTTCATGTATGACCCGTGCAAGAGGTTTTGTAAGAGGATCGGCAACATTATCCTTGCCTGCTACTTTACATATCTTGACATCACCTCTGTCAATCATCTCTCTAACAAGGTGATAACGTCTGAGTATATGTTTGGTCCTTTGGTGGGACCGGGGCTCCTTGGCTTGTGCAATAGCACCGCTATTGTCACAATACAAGGTTATAGGATCAGTAATGGTCGGAACCACACCAAGCTCAGTAATGAGCTTCCTAATCCACACAGCCTCCTTCGCTTCTTCTAATGTTGCTATATACTCAGCCTCCGTTGTAGAATCAGCAATCGTGCTTTGCTTGGAACTTTTCCAACTCACCCTACCACCGTTCAGGAGAAACACGTATCCAGACTGCGATTTAAAATCATCTTGGTCGGTTTGAAAATTGGCATCTGTGTAAAGAATTACACATAGCTCCTCATCAGTTCCACCATAAACCAAGAATTCATCCTTAGTCCTTCTCAAGTACTTAAGGATGTTTTTGACAGTGGTCCAATGATCCTCACCAGGGTCTTGTTGGAACCGGCTCGTCATACTCAGGGCAAACGACACATCTGGTCGAGTACACAACATGGCATACATGATGGATCCTATTGCCGAAGCATAAGGGATGCCACTCATGCGCCCTCGCTCATTAAGTGTCTTGGGACACTGATTCTTGCTCAGGACTGAACCATGATTCATCGGTATGAATCTCTTTTTGGAATCCTGCATACTGAACCGTTTCAGTACCTTCTCCAAGTATGTACTTTGACTCAATCCAAGAAGCCTTCGAGATCTATCTCTATAGATCTTGATGCCTAGAATGTAAGCAGCTTCTCCTAAGTCCTTCATCGAGAATGATTTTCCCAACCAAGATTTCACAATCTCCAAGGTAGAAACATCATTTCCAATGAGCAATATGTCATCGACATAAAGCACCAAGAACACAATCGTGCTCCCACTAACCTTCTTGTAAACACAAGGCTCATCAGGGTTTTTCAAGAAGCCAAACTCTTTGACTACCTCATCAAAACGATGATTCCAACTCCGGGATGCTTGCTTCAAACCATAAATGGATCTCTGAAGTTTGCACACCATCTCTGGTTACTCTGGACATACAAACCCCTCAAGTTGTGTCATGTACACATCTTTGGGCAGCCTTCCATTAAGGAATGTTGTTTTGACATCCATTTGTCATATCTCATAGTCATAATATGCGGCTATGGCAAGGAGGATCCTAATGGACTTGGCCATTGCAACTGGGGAAAACGTTTTATCATAGTCAATACCATGACATTGAGTGAACCCCTTTGCAACTAGCCTGGCCTTAAAGACATTAACGTTGCCATCCATGTCGATTTTCTCTTTGAAAACCCACTTGCACCCTACGACTTTTACACCTTCAGGTGGATCGACTAAGGTCCATACCTTATTGTCGTACATGGATTGCATCTCTGCCTTCATGGCTTCAACCCATTTTTCAGAGTTGGGACCCACAATAGCTTCTTGATAGGTGGTAGGCTCACCACGCTCCATGAGTAACACATCCTTGTTCTCAGTCATCAAAAATCCATATCTTTGAGGTTGAGAACATGTTCTATCAGACCTTTGTGGTCCTTGTGCTACTAGAGGAGCTTCCACAACGTCTTGTGGCTCTTCTCTAGTTTCCGTCTGCGCCTCTAGAGTGTCTTGTGGATCTTGAACCTCTTCAAGATCTATCTTACTCCCACTGTCTCTTTTGGAGACAAAATCCTTTTCTAGAAAGAATCCATTTCTGACTACAAACACTTTGTCGTCAGATGGGTGGTAGACATAATACCCCCTTGTTTCCTTGGGGTATCCCATAAACAAACACTTTAGAGATTTGGGAGACAGTTTATCGTTAGGTTGTTGCTTAACATAAACTTCACATCCCCAAACCTTGAGGTAAGACAAACTGGGCCTCTTCCCAGACCATATCTCATATGGTGTCTTCTCAACTGCCTTAGACGGAACACGGTTAAGTGTGAACACAGTAGATTCTAGAGCATGTCCCCAAAAGGATGGCGAAAGATCAGCCTGACTCATCATAGATCGGACCATATCTAATAAAGTCTGATTCCTCCTCTCAGAAACACGATTCCACTGTGGAGTTCCAGGAGGGGTAAGGTGTGAGACTATCCCACAACTTCTAAGATGATCAATAAACTCTTGGCTCAAATACTCGCCTCCTCGATTGGATCGAAGGACTTTGATTTTCTTGCCAAGTTGGTTCTCTACTTCACTTTGAAATCTTTTGAACATTTCAAAAGACTCTGACTTGTGCTTTATTAGGTAGACATAGCCATAGCTACTGAAATCATCAGTGAACGTTATGAAGTATGAGTAACCACCCCTAGATTGTGTACTCATGGGTCCACATACATCACTATGTATGATTCCCAATAAGTCAGGTGCTCTCTCATTGTGGCCAGTGAAGGGCGCCTTTGTCATTTTACCAAGTAAACATGATTCGCAAGCATCATATGATTCAAAATCAAATGAGCTTAGAAGTCCATCTTTATGGAGCTTCTCTAGGCGTTTCTTATTTATATGGCCTAAACGACAATGCCAAAGGTACGTAGGATTTGATTCGTTAATCTTGATCCTTTTGGTATCAACGTTATAGATATTGTTATCATGTTGTCGTTCTAATTTTAAGACGTAATGATTATCTTGCAAATCACCATAAGCAAATAAAACATTGTCTTTATAAATATAACACCTTCCATTGCCATTAACACATGTAAAACCTTCCTTATCCAAATAAGAAAGGGAAATAATGTTTGAACTCAATGAAGGTACATAATAACAATTATTCAAAATGAAAATGAGCCCAGAGGGCAACACAAGCTCGTATGTTCCCACAGCAATAGCAGCAACTCTTGCTCCATTGCCAACACGCAGGTCCACCTCGCTTCTGTCCAGCTTTCTACTGTCTTTAAGACCCTGCACATTTGTACAAATGTGAGAACCACATGCTGTAAGAACCACATGCTGTATCTAATACCCAAGTGGTTAAAGTAGAAAAGTGAACGTCTATAACGAAGATACCTGAAGTAGAGACCTCACTGCTCTTCTTCTTCCTTTTATCTTCGAAATACAATTTGCAATTTCTTTTCCAATGTCCTGGCTTTTGGTAGAAAAAGCAAATTGCATCCTTTGAAGGCTTCGCCTTCTTGGCAGGTTGTGGGTTAGGCTTGTTCCTTGGCTTGGTCTCACCAACCGGGGCTTTACCCTTCCTCTTTCATTTTCTCATCCCTTTCCCCTGGTTTTTCTGAACCATCATGGCTAGCATCAGGCAAGCAACGTCCACAGAGTCATTGAAGTTCTTCTCATAAGCAGTTCTTTGAGCTCTTGGAGCGTCGTTGGCAAGCTCTTCAAGGGAAGGGTTTTCTAGGACATAAAGCTTCCTTTCTTGGGTGAGAACAATTCTCAAGTTACGAAACCAATCAAGGAAGTTCGTCCCATTTAACTTATCCTTCTCAAGGATAGATCGCAGTGATAACGCTGAACTTAAATTGTTTGCCATGATTCTACAATTAAGATATGAAAGTTAATTAGCAAAGAGGTCCACCATTTTATAAAACCCAGCAAAATTATTATTAGTGGCTAAGACCCATATTTCACCAAAGATTACCTTCGCTTGGGCGATAATGCAACCTTAGGTTATTTAGGTAGTTAACTCTTTACTAATCACATCATATGTGACTCTTAGATCGTTATGGGACTGTATCATCGTATGATACTTATTATGGCATGTTTATCCCATCTAATGCCTTGAGGTCCAAATCCGATTTGATAACCTCATTAAGTCACACAACAAAACTTGTGAATGGCCAAACTCAAAACAATGAGGCGAAAGCCCAACCCTATATCATCAAGGCCCATTAAACACGTGTAGCTTGGGCTATCACCGCATGCAATAAGGCATTGCGTTGAATCTTCCATTCACCCATGTCTCCTCAAGATAAAAGTAGATACGTGTAGCTTGGGCTATCACTGCTCCACACTGATCAAGATTTTAACAGGGTGTTTTATTGATGGCATTAAAACTTAAGATTTTATAAGGGTTCAATTTTTTGTTCAATTTTAAATTCAATTCTAAAAATTAAACGAGTGTACCAAGTGTTTATCCCCATGTATCATATACATATAAACACATGCATGAATTTTGTATCTTATACAAAATCCTATGCTCGTATCGAATACGTGGTTGTGCGTACAAAACATAAAATTTGCATGTTAAAATCGTGACCCCTAAACATACATCTAGCGCCAATTTGTATCATATACAAAAACTAAATGCATAAAATAACCGTGTTTAGATATGGCTCATCTACCCTAAATTCCCTCAAGCCAATGAGAGAATCTTTCTAAAAGAAAAGGAAAAGTTACATTGGGAGACCTCATTTGAACATATGAGGGGAGTGAGGTGAGAAAAGAAATTACATCCAGAATTTAGGGAGACGACACGCAGGCCGTATTTACCAAAATAAAATCTAGAGCCATATCCAACACCATACTCATACATGAACGATTTCACATATACATTTACGGCACAACATCCAACAACACAAAAAAAACGACTTTGATTGTGTTCAATTAGGGGTTGTGTAATTAACATGCCTTCTTGAAAAATAAGTCTTGCATCAATAATTCAAGAATTCAAGAATCATATTCAAGAAGCAGAATTCATTGACCCAAAAATTATAAATTCACAACTTACAATTTTCGGCCACCCTACAATAAAATAATCAAAACAATTTTAATTAAAAAACACATAGGGTTTCGGCCAAGACCTAAACTTTTCAAGAAAATTTTAATCAATCAAATTGATTACCTTATGTATCAAATACATAAATTTGCACCATTCTTAGTTTAGGTTAAAATTGTGTGGTGGATAATCGCAAAATTTGAGCATATCGAATGAAAAACGGTAAACATACAAACGTACATCAACATGTATATTCACAAAACTAGCATAAACACAAAGTTAGTGTGGCTCTGATACCACTGTTGGAGATTATGGAGCAAACGCAGCGGAAAGGGTGAAATTAAAATTTTATAATCTCCTCCACAAGATCCACTAATTGTGTTTATACCAGTGAGATAAGATGCTTACCTAAATCAAACGGATGGTTGAATGATTGCAATTCCAAGAAGTCCACAGACTCGTGTCCTTCCTCTTCTGGTGATCCACACGAACAGTTTGACAGATACTCAGGTGCTAGCCTCCAATCTCTTCTCCAAGAGATTATGGGAACCAATCTACAAATCTTGAAATTTCAAGAACACTTGTTGAAAGATCCAAGAATCAAAGTGGCGCACAATTTCAAGAACACTTCTTGAAAAACAAGAACCAAGTGGCGCACTAGTATGGAATTTTTCCTCAAAAATTCCTCACCAAAACTCAAGAGATGAGCACACTACCAAGAACGAATTTCTTGGCCACACTTACTCTAGGTTTTTCGCCTCTTCTACTCTCACACACAATTCGCCCTTTAAACCCTAATTTTAGTGTTAGTTTGAAACTCACCCTTTGTTTTCTCCACTTAGGATATGCGACTTACTTGTGTTTTTAAAGAGTCTCCACTCCTCAAATTAGGGAATCACAAAATCTTGATTATAAAATTACATTAATATTATAATTCAAGATTAAGAGGCAATCTCAATTTAAATTTCAAGATCATATCTTGAAACCCAAATCTAGAATGCACACTTCCCATTGGTTGGAATGAGTCAAGAGGATTTGAATTCTTAATTAAAATATTACGTTAATATCTTAACCTAAAATTCAAAATGCATTCTTGAAATTCAAAATGCAAGATCAAATCTTGCATTTGAATCTCCAAGATTTCGCCCCCCTCTTGTTTGTTTTATAGGAATTTAATAAATAAGATAACAATCCTAACTCTTAGGAAGTTATAACCAACTTATTAATTTCCTTAACAAATTGAATTAAAATATTACCATGATATCTTTATTCAAATTTAAATCTTGAATTCAAATTAACAAAATCATATTTCATTAATTAAATTCAAGAGTGAGTGACCACCTCATCTTGTTCTTCAATATTAGAGAATTTAATAAATCAATAATCCCCTAACTCTTAGGAGACTTAGTCAATTCATTATCCCTAATATTCTAAATGAGAATTCAATTGTAAATAAATTAATCAAATTAACTATTTAACAATTAATATATTTAAACTTTTCTAACAAATTTAAATATTACAAATGTAGATTTTATTTAAGACAAGACTTCATGTCCTAAGACATTCAACTATGTCTTAAATTGTGTCACCAAAGTGACTCACGAATTAACCCTAATTCGTGTCCCATTACAGTATCTTGATCCTGCTCATGTGTAACCCAACAGGCCTCATGAGAAATTGGCAGCAAGCCATCTCTATGACTCACAAGTCGAGAGCGAACTCTAGCAAGCCATCACGACTACCCAAAACACGTGAGTTATTGTTTTAACATCAACGACTTAACCTTAGTACCACCTTGTCATAATCCCTATTGTCACACGATATTTTGGTCATGGATAAGGCATGGGAAAGTCATCCTTGTAATTCAAACCATTACTTTCTCGATTCCTTGAGTTAGTCCCATTACCCTGTGTGGCCACACATTCCTTGGACAAACTCATCGAGGGGCCCAGTCAAATATCTCTCAACTTAATGAGGAACAAAATTCCTTATTGGTCAACCACATTCCTCGGCACGACAAACAACTAAATTCGTACCTAGCCTATATGGCTACCTTGTTACGGGAAACGTTGGACTAGGCCAAAGTTCAGCATCTACAACGCCGGAATAATGAAGACCTCAGGTCTAAGGGCATCGTGACAAGTGCACAGGAGAGACTAGCTCATGACTAAACCCATGTAGGACTCTTCGGGTCGGTCCAGCAACTTGTAACCCATTACATAATTGCACCATGACTCTCGAGAAGCATCATATGCGTGTATCTCTATACACCGAAGTCATGCTGGTCTTGGTTCATTCACGTTCCCACGTGAATAATCGACCAGGGACAGTTTAGAATAATTATCACATAATTAATCAAGGACTGTTATCATAGTAAACATGCTAATAATATGATAATGACATAATTTATCATTCATAAATCAGTCAAACAATATGTTCATACATATAAAATGATTGGCCTCACAATCTCTATCACTAATTCTGTTGCTGCCACTGGTGGGCCACCTAAGGCTAAGAAGTTTCCAGTCAAAAAAATTGCACCGCGTAAGAAGTTCCAAAATGATTTTGGGCCACCTAAGGCAAAGGAGGTTTATAGTCAGATGAGGGGAAAAAATCCAGCATTCAAGGTATGTATGAGATGTATGAGATTTTGATTGGTGCTCGGGTAAATTTTTGGACTTCTAATCGTGGTTGAAATATGTTTATTGTAGACTCCTCAAGCTACACAACGAAGTCAAACTTCTCAACATAGTGAGGTCATTCTTAACTCAGCTTAATCTAGTCATTTTCTTGCTGGTTATATCTGCAGTAGAGTGCCCAATTCCCTTGTTTATCCAGTTTATTTATGGACTAAATGGGTTTGTTTGATTTTATAATTTAGATGACCATCTAGTGATCGAAATCCATGAAAAAAGTGCTTTACTGTAAATTGCATTTTTCACTTGTTGAAAACCGAGTTGTTGGTTTAGAATTCATGGCTCTAATGTGCTGGTGATTAGCTTTCTTCATCTACATGTCAGATGATCATTCTACATTCTTACTACCTCAGTGATGCTATTTTATGAATTTCTTTTGTTTGCTAGACTTTCTCTTTAAGTGACTAATTTTTTTCTTGAGACTTTCTGAGATCTCTTTCTGCATGTATTATTACAGTTACTGGATTTTTAGATGACATAATGACAACTTTTAGGAAGATAATCAATGGTGATATTAGTGTTCAGTTGCTTGTCTGTTTTTTTTTTAATTTTCATATTTTCTGTTTCATTTCATTTCAGACTATGGCTTCTTGGTATCCTACCTCAAGACCTCTGACGCGCAGCCAAAGTCCATTGATGATTGGTCCTACCACTCGCAGCGAAAGCCAAAGTCCTAGGAACAAGAAGAAGAAGCTGAATAAGTGAAAATGAAGACTGTTTTGGGACTGTTTTGTCTAATTGTTTTATGACAGTTTGTCTATGACTTGTTAACAATATTTTTGGGAATACTTTGTTGTTGGTTGATGGAAACAACAATTTTTTGGGACAACTTTGTTAATTTAGTATATTTTAGTTGGTTGGTTTATGGATGATATGCATCTTTATTAAATGCATCTATGTGTAAGACTTATCAATCTCAATTTACATCTTCAATTATCAAGTATGCATCTTCAGTTATTAGTTTGTTGAATAGCACATTATAATTCATGATGACAGGGAAATTTATCAACTCAAATTCTTGAGTTTAGTAGGATGATGCGTTGATGGTGTATTCTTAATTCATGATAACAAGGAATTAGAGGCTCAACATTGGTAAGAAAAAGAAAAATGGCAATTTTGGTCTGTTTAAAAGAAATAGCCTTTGAAACTTCATTTATGGTATGCTTAAAAAATGGCAATTTCACGCTCTCTTTGCATTGCTTCATTTATGGTATGCTGAAAAAATGGCAATTTATGATGTATTCTTAAGAAATGGCAATTTCACAGTATGTATGTGTGGTAATATATATACCATATTCTAAGTATCTTACTATTATTTTCTAAATCATTTCTGCTAAATCAAAATTTGGTAATATATATATATATATACCATATTCTAAGTATCTTACTATTCTTAATAAATTGCCTAAATGCTTCAAATTGCCTAAATTGGTTAATTGCTTCAAATTGCCTAAATTGGTCATTTTTTAGGTCATATCAACAGGGTACCTTCGAATTTGTACTGTGTTAAAACAGTCCCTTTCCTTATCATTTACATTTTGTAAAGAAATTGGTTTTAGTCCTTTCAAATTTCTGCTATGTCAAAACAGTCCTTGGCCTTCTCATACTTTGCCATTTGTTATCATCCCCAATACTAACCAATAATGTCAATAAAATTCATTGCAATACCAAAAGTGTCAAACAAATTCTCATTTCCTAACATCAGTAGAATCAGTAGATTCATTACAATTCCAATAATGTCAACAAAATTAATCAGTACAATCAGGATTACACATTGCCTAACATCCCAAAATATGCCATGACTTGCATTACATACAAAAGACTAAAATTACATACAAAATAGTTGCATTACATCCAAAAGAGTTGCATTACGTCCCAATTCTTCATGGTTAGTATAAACCATATAATTAGCAAGTCATATGACAGCCTAAGTTACATCTTCATGGTAAGTAGTAACCATATTTGGTAGATTTCATACCAAAATGGTTGACTGCTATATACAACCCAAAAAGCATCCATGACCCAACCAACATTCCAAGGTAAAGCTTCTGTCTTCTAAGAGAGTTAGCCACTTCTCCTTTCATTCCATTCTCCTTCAACTATCCAATTTCTTTTTCAAGCTTCTGAATTTTCTCGTGCACTAGAAGCCCAACCTCAAGACCCCAATGACAAGGTGAAGGACCGATCCAGTCAAAAAAGTCGCATTGATTCATCTGAAAAAATGGAAGTCAAGAAAAAAAATCAGCACAATGTTTAAAATGAAAAATAAAATTACTGAACACTATAAATAATTAACATTTTCGAACCTTAAACTTAGTGCAAGTCACGAATTTTCGTCCAAAACTTAAAGGCTTCAATGACGTGTGAATAACCGCAAACGCACCGCAATAACATCGCCTTCCCGATACAGATTCATCTTCGCGTCTTGATGAAGCGGCCGACAACCTAGAGAACACGGAGCACGACGACATGATTTTGGTGTGGGTTAGGGTTTCGGTGGAAAAGTTGAGAGAATTTGGAGGAGAGCAGCTAGTTTAGGTTTTGGAATGGCAAAACATGGCTGCAATTTCGTATTTAAACCACTCACGTGACACTCACGTGTTTCTTTTCGGTGAAATGCAGACGGAAAAAAAGCTCAGGGGACCAAATCGCTAACGGAGCAAACCACGGGGTACCACAATGCAAAAAAATTTCTTTCAGGGTACCAAAGTCGAACCGCCCCTAACCACAGGGTACCAAATTGCAATTTACCCTATATCTTTTGTTTGTTTTTATTTCTTTTTCTTTTCTTTTCCTCTCTCTTTCATTCACTAATGTATTAGTTTATTACTTTAGATTATATAATTTAAAAGTATTTTTTATTCTCTAATTTTTCTGTAATGGAATTATATTTATCACATTTAAATTTTCTTAAATCAAATTATTGTAAGAATTGAATTAAAAAAAAATAAATTTAGATATGATCTATTTATGAAATTTAAATAAATTTTAAAATTATACGTCAACACATTTTAAAAATTCTATAAAAAGTTTTAGAAGGGAAGTAATTTTATTTATCTATTAATAAAATTGAATTTAGACGGTCATCAGTAGTCTACTTCTTTGAGATGAGATAAAACTCTTTTCTTTCAATAAAATCAAATTAAAAATCTAAATCTAATAATAAGGATGCTGACAAATTCATTTTTACCATTAATAAATAACTAATTATAGACGTGTAGGTCAACACCTTCTCCTTCTTACAATAAAAATAAAAATAAAATCTCAATGTTTTGATAACTTCAATATTATTTTTTTTACAAAACTTATTCAAATACTTACAAGAAAAAAAAAAAGAATAGAAACATATGCATGTGTTGATATATGGAGAGGAGAGCAGATTGATCATGAAGCTATAAAAAATTGGATCACATTCTAAAGAAACACTTCAACCAATACCCTTCGAAACGATCCACTCCAATTGTTTTGGAATTCGCCATTTCTTCTCTTTTCGTTGCTCTTGTCTCATCCAATTTTCTTTTGGATATATTTCTCTATATCCAATTCAATTAAATTATTTATACAAAATTTAGAATAGTCTAAATGATGAATGGCTCAATAAACAATCAATGATAAAAAGGAGAATAAAACCAAAAAAAAAAAAAACCTACTTGGGACACATGTACAAACACATCTTGAGACAAAATTCTAATCCAAGTCTTACACCATGACATATACTCCCATATGCACATATTCACAACGTAGTTGACATCCAATGAGGCACGATCATGAAACAGAGGTTGAAACAATGGAAGAGTATAATGGTATGGAACAATGAGTCCCAATGTTAAATGTGCCTATAAAAGAATGAAAAAACTGCAGTAGATAAGTTGCTACATAAAAAAATTTCAGAAGTCAAGGCTACAAAATATAATTTTGTGTGTGGAGGAAATAATAAAAACAGAGATGATGGTGTCTTGATAGAAGAAGAATATCATATTTAAAATTAGTTAGAAAACACAAAATCAACAAAAAGAAATCAATTAGTATATAGAAGAAAGTGGATGGTGTAAACTTGAATATTATCTTGAGTAGAAGAAGAACATCATAAATAAAATTAGTTAAAAACACTGTTCATCATTTGAACTCACCCTCTTGGATAACCGTTGCACTGTTTCGGAAAAAGGGTCACTAAACAAATTTTAATGAAGGGCAATTGTCATAATAAAAATTTGTGAACAATTCATTTATGTAAAATAGAGAAGATAGTGTAATTTATTTGATTGAAAAAGGGCATTTTAAGAAAACAAAGTTGACACCAACTCACATTTTTAAGTCGTAAATATATATATATATTAACTTTACTGATTAATTGCCTTTTATTTTCCTTCAATTGCCATAAATTCACTCCAAAGAACACCTCATTACACATCATTTAATCATATTCATTTGCCTTCGTTAGCATTATATCACGATACTCATTTCAACGTCTCTTGTATTGTAAAAAATAAATTTAATATTTTATAATAATATCCAACAAAATCCAGACACTATTATCAATAGTAAGTGATAATAGGCCCAATAATTAAGAGGCCCAAATGGCAGAACATGTCCTTGGTCCAGCAGGCTACAAACCCACCAGATGGATCACATGGGCGTGAACGCCCTACATCTCGCCAAGGCGAGGACGCCCACAGTCACGAGGAATATGGGCGTCCACGCACCAGCAAATAAGGAAATATTCCCTGAATCAATCAGGGACCAATTAAGGATCGGTCGAGATCCGCTGTCAATCAAGGCAAATCACTCAGAGATCCTTTCCCTTGATAACGCCTTAGCCATATTCAATCCGCTATCAATTCGCTGTCAATCAAGGCAAATCACTCAAAACTCCCGGTAGGGTCAGTCCACTGCTTTAGGGACCTGGAAGACATATTCATGAAGCGGTTTGCTACCAGCAAAGTCTACAAGCAACCAATGGCGGTCTTGTCTGACGTTAGGAAAAATAAAGGAGAATCTCTAAGAGACTACCTAGCAAAGTTCAACAAGAATTGTCTGAACATAAAGGAGATTGATGACAAAATAGCAGTCTATTCCCTCCTCGCAGGAATCAGGCCTGGCCATGCCCACAAGGAACTGACCCACAGGAACCCCAAGTCTTTGGGGGAATTTCTCGAGATGGCTGAAGAATTCATTACTAAGGAGGATCTGGACAAAACCCAGCGAGATCGCTTTGCAAGAATTGAACCAGACACCAGGAAGCCGCAAAGCAAGAATCCCGAGAGAGCCGGAGAAAGCTCCAGGGGAAGAGACCATCAGAAGCGCCCCCGATCTCCACCTAGAGGGAAATATTCTATCTACACAGTGCTCTCGGTATCTCAATCGGAAATTTTCTGTGAGATCGTCAATACGGATCTCCTTCTGAGACTTCTAGAATGCCCCAAAAGAGTAGGACAGAACGTGGATACCAGCAAGTTCTGAAGATATCATAGAGGAGAGGGACACACTACTGATGAGTGTATAACCCTAAAAGACGAAATAGAGAGCCTCATTCAGCGAGGACGCCTCCCGTCCAGGTTCATCAAGAAAGAGGGGAACAAGAGATTTAGAGATGAGAAAGACGCCCGAGAGGCGAAAAGGTCCAAAGGCGGTGACGACAAGAGAGGAGATCGGCGTACACCACCCAAAGAAGACAAACCAACAGGCATCATTCATATGATCTCGGGCGGCATCGAGAAGAACGGGACAAAAACCTCGCACAAAAGAAGGAAGGTGAACAGGTCTATACTAAAAATAGACTACAAGAAGTCATCCGTTGTGGAGAAATGGGTCGAGCCCATAACCTTCACTGACGACGAATTATAGGAGGTCAACCAAGACTATGATGATCCCATTGTGATCACAGCCCAGATTGGTAACTTCACTGTGGAAAGAATCATTGTAGATCAGGGTTCCTGCGTAGATATCATGTACAAACGATGCTTCGACCAATTGGGAATCCCAATGGAGGACTTGAAGGACCATTACGGTAGCCTGATAGGCTTTACTGGAGATCAAATTCCTGCCATTGGAAAAATCGACCTAAGGCTCATAGTGGGAGAGTACCCTAGAGTAACCAGCAACACCATCAAATTCATAGTGGTGCAGGCGCCCTTGGCGTACAACGTCCTCCTAGGACGCCCATCTCTAAACAAAATGAGAGCAGTAATCTCTACTGCACATCTGCGCATGAAGTTCCCAACTCCCCAAGGAGTAGGGCAGGTGAGAACTAACCAGAAAATGGCAAGGCAATGCTATGTGGTAAGTCTTGAAAAGACTAAGGAAGAAGAGCGAAAAAGAAAGGCGAGAACGCCCAAAACGGATGACAATGCCAAAGAAGTAGTGGACCATGAAGTCCTGAACTATGAGGTGGAGGATTTCAGAGACGAGGTCGAAGCACAGAGACCAGCTAGGAGAAACCGCGGAGAAAACCGTGAAAATCAACATGCTGCTGCATGAAGCTGAGAAGGCTGAGCTCATTCAGCTCCTGAAGGCGTCCTCAGATGTCTTTGCCTGGCGTCTTGCCGACATGCCAGGGATCGATCCAAAACTCATATGTCACAGCCTAAACAAAGATGGAAGTGTTGGAAATTGTGCCCTAGGGCCAATCCATTTTATGTATGTTATGAACATATGGATTAATTTATAGAGATAAATTAATGGTTATCATATCATTAGCATGTTTACTGTGATAACGTCCGTGATTAATTATGAGATAATTAATCTAAAACTGTCCCTGATCGATTGTTTTCGTGGGAGCGAAAATGAACTAAGATCAGCATGACCTCGGTGCATAGAGATGCACGCACTAGATGCTGGAACGAGAGTCATGGTGCAATTACATAAGGGGTTACGAGTTGCTAGACTGACCCGGAGAGTCCTGCATGGGTTTAGTCATCAGCTTGCCTCTCCTGTACGCCTGTCACGACGCCTTAGACCTGAGGTCATCATTATTCCGGCGTTGCAGTTGTCAGACTTTGGCTTAGTCTAATGTTACCCGTAGCAGGGTAGCCATAAGGGCTAAGTACGGGTTTGGTTGATTGCCGTGCTGAGGAATGTGGATTGATCTAAATAGGGATTTTGTTCCCCATTAAATTGGGAGATATCTTACTGGCGCATTCGATGAGTCTGTCCAAGAAAAGAGTGGCCACTTAGTATATTGGGACTTACTCAAGGAGATCGAGAAAGTAAAGGTTTGGATTATGGATGACTTTCCTGTGCCTGATCCATGACCAAGATATCGTAGAACAATAGGGTCGGTGTCAAGGAGGTACTAAGGTTAAATCGGTTTTGGTAAAAACGATAACTCACGTGTTTTGGGTAGTCGTGATGGCTTGCTAGAGTCCGCTCACGACTTGTAGGTCATGGGGATGACCTGCTGCCAACTTCACGTGGGGCCTGCTGGGTCACACACGAGCAGGAACAGAACACCATTTGAAGGGACACGAATTAGGGTTAATTCGTGGGTCACTCCGGTGGCACGATTTAAGACACAGAGGAAATGTCTGGGACATTAGGTCTTGTCTTAAATAATCTACAGTTGTGATATATTTAAATTTGTGGGACAAGTTTAAATATAATAATTGTTAAATGGTTAATAGGGATTAATCTATTTACAATTATAATATTAGGGAATAATAAATCAGATAAGGTTCCTAAAAGTTAGGAGATTATTGATTTATAAAATTCACTAATATTGGAAGAGGGTGGCGCCTCTTTATAGGTGATTTTAATTAATAGAAATGTTTTATTAATTTAGATCATGAGTTTGAATTTGAATTTGAATTCAAGATTTGAATTAAAGATATTAGGGTAATATTTTAATTCAATAAAGAATTTAAATTCAAAATTCAAAATTTGAATTAAAGATATTATGGTAATATTTTAATTCAAAATCATTGGGATAAAATAAATTGGTTATGACTTGCTAAAAGTTAGGAGTCATTTTTTATTTATAAAATTCCAATAAAATAGAAGGCATTAGGCGCCTATCTTGGTGGGTCCCATGGGAAGATTTGATCTTCCATTTGATTCTCCAAGATAGCAGTTTGAATTTGAATTAAAATATTATGGTAATATTTTAATTATTTATTCAAGTCATAAAATATGATATTATTGTAATGTCATGATTTTATAATTATAAAATGCCATAATTTTGGTAATTATAAGCTTAAAAAGTCGCCTAGCCTAAACCTAATTCACAAGTGCAATTTTGTCTTCCTCCTTGTAGAGAGTGAGAAAAATCGCCACCCACCTATCCTAGAGAGAGAATTCGAATTTTCCTAAAGAGTTAGTGAGAAATTCGAGTTATAGGATTGTTAGGGTTTTGAGAGAAGAAAAAAAAAGGAGTTTTGTTGTTGTCTTCTCCCCTTTTGCGCCACCATCAAATTTGGTTCAAGAAAGAGTTCTTGAATCAAAACTCTGTAGATTCAGTTCCCTGGTTTCTTTAGAGAAAGGAACAGAAGGTTAGCACCTCGGTGTTCGATAAACCGTTCGTGTGGATTACCGGTGGAGGAAGGACACTGATAGTGGACTTCTCCAACTCGCCTGAGTACAACCAAGCCGATTGAATTTTTGAGGTATACCACTTATCTAACGAGGTTTTAAATTCAACTAGCGGATCTCGGGTGGGAAATCTTGGGCAGCGCTTTTAAATTTTATTTTGCTTTTGCTTCCGCTGCGTGTTTTGCTCCGGGATTTCCCAACAGGAAGAGCCGGAGTTATCCAACGAAAGCGCCTATTCGGCCAAGAACGACAAACAGCAATCAAGGAGGAAGTGAGCAAGCTCTTAGCTGAAGGCTTCATCAGGGAAACCAAGTACCCTGAGTGGCTTTCCAACGTGGTGTTGGTCAAGAAAGCCAATGGTAAATGGAGAATGTGTGTTGACTTCACTGACCTGAACAAGGCTTGCCCAAAGGACCACCATCTTTTGCCTAACATCGACAAACTGGTGGATGGAATTTGCGGTCATCAGACCATGAGCTTCCTAGACGCCTTCAGCGGCTACAACCAGATCAAAATGAATCCTGAGGACGCCGAGAAAACGTCCTTCATCACCGAACTGGAACGTACTGTTACACGGTGATGCCTTTCGGATTGAAAAATGCGGGCGCCACCTACTAGAGGATGATGGATCTTTTCTTCAAAGATTACATCGGGAAGAACCTGGAGGTTTACGTGGATGACATGGTGGTAAAAACCAAAGAGGGAGGAAAGCACACTAAAGACTTGAAAGAAATCTTCAACCAGCTGAGGAAGTACCAGATGAAACTGAACCCCTCCAAGTGCGCCTTTGGGGTCAATGGAGGAAAGTTTCTGGGATTCATGCTCACCCACAAAGGAATCGAAGCAAACCCAGATCAGTGCAAGGCCATTCTGGAGATGAAAGCACTAAAGACAGTCAAGGAAGTCCAACGCCTAAACGGCAGGCTAGCGGCTCTTCATAGGTTCCTGTCGAGGTACAAGGCGCCCAACGCCTTGTCAGCAATAAAGCTTTTTAGCTATTAGATTCTTCTTTCTTAAATATATCGTGTCTTTAGAATTCTGTCTTTATTCAGATTACAATTTACTTTCAAAGTCATTATGTAAGCCGTCCTACGACGCACAATTCGACATTAATAAAATGAGCATTACTCATCACGAGTTCTTTTTACATTCAGGTCTGCCGATAGATGCTTACCCTTTTTCAAAACACTAAAAGCGAACAAAAAATTTGAATGGACCGAGGAATGCGAGGAAGCCTTCCAGAAGTTGAAAAAATATTTGGCGTCGCCGCCAACTCTGGTAATCTCAGTCAAAGAAAAACCCATCTACGTCTATTTGGCGTCCACAGATGACGCAGTCAGCTCAACTCTGGTGCTAGAAGTGGGAGAAGAACAAAAACCCATCTACTTCACTAGACATGGAAGGTACACATCGATGGAGCCGTATCTAACTCACAACGAGGTGCAGGAGTAGTGATGCGAGCCCCAGATGGCTCCATCGTGGAACAGTCAATAGAGATTGAATTCCCAATCACTAACAACCAGGTAGAATACGAGGCCCTGATAGCTGCTCTGAAACTGGCAGCAAATATCGGTGCCAGAAAACTCGAGATCTTGGGAGATTCCCAGTTGGTGATACAACAAATGAATGGTGAATACAAAACAAGAGACCCCGTGCTGATCCAGTATGCAGAAAAGGCAAAGAAAATCATCAAGGGTGCCGAAATAGAAGCTACGTTTCAACACATCTCGAGAGATGGCAACAGCAGAGCAGTAGAACTTGCCAAACTGGCGTCCAAGCCATCCAAGGGTGGTAGAGACTCCATCATCAAAACAACGCTAAGGGAGCCGTCGATCCTGGAAAAGGATGTTCTTCCCACAGAGGAAGCCGACGATTGGAGAACGCCGATATTCAAATATCTGGCTACCAACGCCCTCCCTTCAGACAAAAATTAAGCCAGGAAAGTTATGAGGAGATCTGGCAGGTATTTTATTAGGCAAGGCGCCCTTTACAGGAAGAACTTCAGTCACCCTGGTGCCAAGTGCATAGCAGGAGACGAGGTCAGCAGAGTATTAACAGAAATCCACGAGGGACTGTGTGGAAGCCACCAAGGCCCGATGGCGATGTGAAAGAAAATTCAAAGAGCAGGTTATTACTGGCCTACAGTCCAGCAAGACGCTGAGAACGTTGTTCAATTGTGCGAGAAGGGTCAAAAATACGCCAACATGATCCACTCGCATTCTGCTTCCCTAAACGCCATCACTTCTCCATGGCCCTTTGATCTTTGGGGGATTGACAATGCAGGGCCATTCCCAATGGCCACTTACCAGAGGAAATTCCTCATTGTCGCCGTGGACCACTTCACGAAGTGGGTAGAAGCGGAAGCCGTGGCGTCCATCACCACGGAAGCCATGGAAAAATTTGTGTGGCAGAAGATAATCACCAGGTTTGGCATCCCAAACACGCTGATATCCGACAATGGTGCTCAATTCACGAGCAAAAAATTCCAAGACTTCTGTAAGGTCTGAAAAATCCATCACAAAACCACCTCAGTGGAACATCCTGCCACAAATGGCCAAGTTGAATTGGCCAACAGGATCATCATACAAGGAATCAAAAGGAGACTGGAGTCAACTAAGGGAAGATGGTTTGATGAACTCCCCTCAGTGTTATGGTCATACAGGACCACAGAGCAAACAGACACGAAGGAAACACCCTTCGCCTTGGCATATGGGCATGAAGCAATGATACCTGCCTAAGTGAACATCCCAACCGAGAGGATAATCAACTATCCAAGTACCAATGATGCCAACTCCAGACTTGAAGAGCTGGATAGCTTGGAAGAAACAAGAGAAGTTGCAGCCATTAGGCAAGCTGCCTACAACCAAATGGTTAAGAAATACCATGACTCCAAGATCAAACCCAAAACTCTAAAAATAGGGGACTTGGTACTCAGAACTGTGGAAAACAACAAGAAGGATCCTAGAAACGGGAAGCTGGGACCAAACTGGGAAGGCCCATACAAGATTACAAAAACCCTGCCCGGCAACGCCTTTAAGCTGGAGACCTTCGAAGGTAAGCCACTTCCAAACGCTTGGAACATGGCCAAACTTAAATTTTATTTCCCTTAGTAAGGAAGCTATTTGTAATAACCAAAGAAGGCCCCTAAGCCAATTGTACTAAGATTTTACATCAATAAAGTGCATTTTTCCTACAACACATTGTGTTAATTATATTAAGTTGCTCGGGGGGACGCCCTCGGAACAGCAACAAAAAGGCCCTCAAAGGAGCCTTGTGAGTATGGCACTCACCAACCATGCGGACCGTCCCTCCCTTGGATGACTAGTCAAAAACTTTAGCGTATGATACGCAAACGCTCGAAGCGTGCCCATCGCGAGGCAGCACTTTAACGTGCAAACAATACAATAATCAAATCAAAGCATGGAAAACGCAAGCCAAACACGGCATGCAAAGCAGGGATAAAACGCTGTAAACAAATATAGCTAAACTAATAGCATATATTTTGGGCGCCACCGCCCAAGTATCCGAAAAGTGGCACAAAGGCCATACAATACCAAGTTAAATGTGGCACAAAAGCCACAACAAATCCAAAATAATTAAAAAAGGGCGTGCAGGCCCAAAACAGAATAAACATAGGCACACAGGCCTAAGCGTCAGCTGGGGTATCCTCAGCAATGTTGGCTAGAGGAGCTTCCTCAGTGTCCTCACCAGCAGGGGCGCTCTCGTCCGCAGCATCACCCGCGACATCATCCGCGGCGTCGTCACCTACAGCATCACAATCTGCAGCGGAGCCCTCACCATCAGCGCCGCAAGCGTTGACATCACCATCCCCAGGAGTGGCGGCGTCCGTGACTCCCTGATCTTCTTCACCCGGAAGAGGAACCACGCAATTCGGGAACCAGGGAAAGTCATCATCACCCCCGGATTCATACCCTTCAGCGCATAATTCTCGGGCATCTTAGGGATCTTCACTGCAGGGTCAGAGTCTATTGGGTCCCGGATGAGCCTGCCCTCAACTATCTTATTTGGGCATATCCCTGAAATATCCAAGTTGGGGTTGCGCAACCTCAACTGATGGATGGCTTTCTTGAAACCTATGTAGTTGTAGCGAGAACCCCTCCACTTGATCTGCCTCAAGGCTAACTCCTTAAGGGCTGTGTAGGCGTCCTCGCGCTTTCGAATCTCGGCTTCCAGACCAGCCACTTTCTCGTTGAGCTGGTTGAGAACGCCAGTGGTCTCCTCCAGTTGCTTACCCCTCTGCTCATACCCGGTCTTGAGGGAATCTCGGGAAGCCTTGGTCAGGTCCAATTCATTCGTCAGCTCTTCAACAGCACGGCGCAACTTCTTGGCGTCCTCGCGTGCGTCATCCCTCTCAAAAATGAGATCTTTCCTAGAGACACTGTTGGCTAATACCCGCAATCCAGCAGCCAACAAAAATTGAGCGGTCTCCTCGGCGGGATCCCGAGCGTTTTCCGTGGACGCCCTAGCCAGGTCGTCTCTCATTACCGCCGCTGCCTCGGAAAGACAGTTAGAAAGAATCTCCAGAGCATTAAAGTCTCCAGCCTCTTGAGCAGCTGGAATTAGAGGAACTTCAATAGTGGGGCATGCGCGCTTTCGCGATGGCGCCTTCCCATCCTTGGCCGCAGGAGCAGCAGTTTCTTTTTCCCCGACGATGGGATTTGTGAAATCCCAGAGTTTTAGAAATTAATTTTGGGGGTTTAGGAGTAGAATTAGTAATTTTTAGATTTTCAAATAGATTTTAAAGTTAGTTTTAGGCCGTGATTGGGAGTTTTTAGTTTAGATTTTTTTTAGAAATTATAAAATTTGATAGTTTAGAGTTTTAGTTGTCATATTTGGAAAATACGTATTTTTATGAGGTTGTGGTAAAAATTTGGGAGCAAACGGAGTTTAAAATTTTATATGAGTTTTTCTTTGGACCCGATAAATGACACATTTGAGAAAGAATTGAAAGATGTTCGAATTGAATATTTCAAAAACGAATTTCATATTTGAAATCTACTCTCCGTAATGAAGCTAACAATATAAAGTTTGTCAAGAAATTCTTCTAGAGTATATTGAGATTTTAGAGACTATTTTGAAAATATTTTGGATATTCTGGGTATTCTCACAAATACCAACCTTTGAGATACTGAATCGTAATATCAGATTGCCACCAAAAGCTTTTAAAAATTCCAGATTGACCCCACAGACTTATATATCAGCATATGCGATTGTAAGCTTCTCATTTTGCCAAACTTTACCATTCAAGACTTCTCTCCTTCCTTCAACCATGACCCACGACCAACCACTGCCACCACCAGCCCAGATCGCCGCGCCACCACCTTCCGCCACCTCCAGCGCCGCC
>QANZ01047556.1:128115-147491 GCA_003254925.1 Chamaecrista fasciculata
CCTTCTTATTTTCTCTATTAAACCTTATTTTATTCTCAAATGAATTCTCCAAGTATGATTCCTTAAAATCTCTTATTTCTAGAATATTTTTCTTTATCAAATTCATGATGGTCCTTGTATTTTGGATTCTTTTCAAGTTTACTAATTTTCCATAGTTGAGTTGTTTCTCATCTTGTGATTATACATATTTTAATTGCTACAATAAGTTGGATTATTTTAGTGGAATGATTGGAATTTCGAATTACTCAATGTTGTCGATTTCTTATTTGGCTGGTGACTACTCTCCCTACGTGGTGGTGTCCTACACCACAATTGAGATGGTTTAGCCACTCACTGAGTTTTGACTCACCCCTCGTTTAAATTTTTTTTTTTTAGATACAGGTCCAGATCAAGCTACTATTTCAACTTTAGGAGGAAGTCAATCAAGAGTCCACACCATTTTTCTTGTGGGTATTTCATTCTTAATTAGAATTATGTTAAGTTCTACACTGCTGTCTCCACTAGTACTTAGAGAGAGAATCTGGGGTTATGTATCGTTCTCATTTTGTGCCAGCTACTTATGTGAGAGATCGACTAAGTGTGTATTTTGTTTTGTTGCTTGAAATGATATTTACATCGAGTTTATAATGATTAAGTATTGTAAAGAATATATATGCATTATGATTTATCAAGATTATGTTATGAATGATTGTTGTGGATTGCATGTGGATAGGCTTACGGTGTGGGATAAGCCCATGTCCGTGCCGGTCACGTGCCTCCAAAGAGGGAGTTGTGACAGGATTGGCAGGAGGACTTGGAGCCGCAGTAGGCTCACGAATCGTGAGGTTCCCAGGCTTCCTTGGGGAAGAAACGGGCTTCTTCTTCGAGGATGCCACCACTTTCTCTTTCCCCTTGTCCCCCCGAGAACGCTTGGTCCCGATAACATCGGCCAAGGAAGCCTCAACCACTGAAACGTAAACCAAGCAGAGTTTAGAAACAATCAGTATAAGATGAAATATCGTGCAAGAACAAAAAGAGATCAACCGCAGCGCCGCCAAACGCTCATCAACGGTCAGGTCCCTCCAGTTGCATTCGAAGGGCCCGAGTCGAGGCCTCCTCCATGATAAGGGAAACATGGCGCGCTCATCCGACGCGCGAACCCAAAAAGGCCGGTCAGATCTCGACTCTTTAATAAAAACAAACTTATATTGCCATTCCTTGGGGTTGCTAATGGCATGCTTCAGAATCTGGGGGCGCCCTAGACGCCTATAGTAGGAGATGAAGAAATTATCCACCCAGCAAGGGTAGAAAAAATACAAAAAACAACCGGGCTGTTGCGGCAACATCGTCCCTCTTGCATTTGGCGACAAAGCCCAACAGGATGCGCCATCCATTAGCACTAACTTGAATGGGGCAAATATTCATAATGGCTAGAAGATCCAGGACCACAGGGTTGAAAGGCATTTCTATATCACAACCCCCAAGAGCGTGCTCGCAAATCTGAAAGCCTCTTCCGTCGGTGTAGAGCATGTTCGGCGGTGACGCCAGGTGACTCAGGGTGGAAATCTCACATCCTGACGACCGACGACGCGGCGAGGACGCCATCAGTTTTCGGTTGAGCCCCTCGAGTACGTCCACACCAAAGTTCCAAGTGTAGTACTTCTTCACCACATCGCTAGTCAGATCCAAGAACGCCTTCTGCACCTTTTCATTGGGTCTCTGATGGCGCCAATCAACTACGGGACGCGCATTTCTCATGACTTCGGCCCTATCGGGACCACAAGGCGTCGTCTCCCCCTTGACCCAAGGAATGTTGGCCAACTTGCGATTATGACAGAGAAACCACTCAGGGTGAGCTTGAAAATCAACTTCCTCACCATAGATTGTTTGCTGAGGATTGCCATCCCTTATGGACGCCCAGATAGGGACATCAGCGCCACCCGCTTCCTCGGGTACAGATGACCCCTCATCTATGGACGTCGACTCCGCAGGAGTAGATAACATCTCACGAATCTCCGATGATGTGGATGAAGACAAGTCAGCAAGCACTTCTTCAACCCCTCCTGGAACATGGGATGAGGACGCCCCCACATCACCATCTCTCCTATCCATAGGAGAAGCTAACCTAGCAGGCGCTGACGACTCGGGAACAGAGGTATTGGGCGTTGACGTGCCAGGCGTTCTCGCACTGTTTCCAGCAGCCGAGGAAACATGACAGTTATAACCCATTTTATGAAGAACTCTCCTCCATTCACCAGCAAAAAGGAGGGAAACGCCCCCGGGGAACAAGGAATCGTTTGGGAAAATGACCCTCAGCGGTTGTGGTTGATCACCAAACTTAGACCAGAATTCAAAAGATGAATAAGATGATGAAGATGAAGGAGAAGGGTTAGGAAACTTACATTCATCAAAGTCCATAACGCTGGCGAATCAAAGGAGAATCCTGGAGGAAAAGGCTTGAAGAAATTGAAGAACACTGCGAAGAACGCGAAGAACATAATGAGTAAAACTCAACAACAAAAATATGCATTATAGAAAAACAATTAAGGGAAGTATCACAATACTCACCGGAAGTCGCCGGTGGCAGTAATCGGAGCAGAAAGAATGGTGGCGGAGCTGAACGGAGCGTCGCGAACTCACAGTCCCGACGAAGTTTTCAGAGAAAAACGAAGAAGAGAGAGAGAACTGAAAATTTGAATGAGACAAGAGAGAGGGAAATGGCGGTTTTGGAAAACTGACACGATAATCGAAAAGCTGCATTTATTGCGCCACCCTCGATCTCCGTTTTGGCCATCATTGCGGAGCAAGAGCCAATCAGAACCTGCCACGTGGCCACGATGTGCTGACATGCAAAAAGTGAAGTGACGCAAAACGTCAGCAAGGAAACTGAAAAGACAAGGGTTGGTGGCGCCGGATCCGAGAACGCCACATCAAGTTGGGTCACCACCATCCAGACTCTACGAGACGAAACTCGAGGCGTCAACGACAACAACGCCAGTAAGGCTACCGTCAGTGTCGAGAACGCCCTCGAAGGGGACTCTAGTGGTGGGGACAGAGCTTCACTTCTTTTGTTGGGACTAGTGATAATAGGCCCAATAATTAGGAGGCCCAAATGGCAGAACATGTCGTTGGTCCAGCAGGCTACAAACCCACCAGATGGATCACATGGGTGTGAACGCCCTACATCTCGCCAAGGCGAGGACGCCCACAGTCACGAGGAATATCGGCGTCCACGCACCAGCAAATAAGGAAACATTCTCTAAATCAATCAGGGACCAATTAAGGATCGGTCGAGATACGCTGTCAATCAAGGCAAATCACTCAGAGATCCTTTCCCTTGATAACGCCTTAGCCATCAAGGAACCTTTCACAGAAAAGGAAATTACGTGGGAGCCAAGGATCACAATCAGATCAGCCAGGATCACAATCAATAATCCAGGCATTTATGGCAAGATCACACCCGATTGCCCTCAGCCAGTATAAAAGGTTAACCCTTCACACTGAAAAACGGTACGCTCTCTACTCAGTCCATTGAGATTATTGAGCTCATAACCCTTACTAACTTAAGCATCGGAGGTGAATCGCAGGGCCACTCTGTGTATTCATTGTCTTGCAGGTAACCTTCAACCCAGAGTTGCCTCATCTGAACCAGGTAATGACCCCCGGCCAAAACCAGGTTCATCAGTAAGTTTGAGGAAATGTTAGCTAGGTGAATCACTCGAAATTATAGGGAACCTACTTTATTAACTATAGTAAATTTCTTATGTAAAATCACAATTATAGTTATAATTTGTTTTATTTTCAATTTAATTATCTTCATTAATTTAATTGGGTTTATTCAACTGGAATAATCGTTTATTTACTAGACTGTTCTCAATCTAGTTCCTTAGTTATTATATTATTTCTAGTGGTGTACACTTCCAAGAGATTTTATAAATTTAAATCTAAAAATTTTTATATAAAAAAAAACTCAAAAATTTTTAAACTCATGAATTTTTGTTATTCACCAAACTGATCTTCTAATCGATGTTTCCTTCTTTCATTCAAAGCAACTGTAACCATTTCTTTAGGTAAAGTTTGTTGGTGAAAGATTCAGGGTGCGTTTGGATGGCCCGTAGGGTAAAGGAGGGGCTATTTTGTAAAGGAGACATAAAGGAGTTGTGTTATAAAGGAGTTTTTTAGTAAATCGTGTTTGGGAAAATGAGAGATAAAGGAGAAATTATGATGTGAACTTATTTTAAAGGGTATGTAATGATTGTGGCGGGTTGAAATAATTGTATTGGTATTTTAAAGTTGTATAGGGGTAAAAAACTGAAAATGGTAAAGATAAAGGAGGATAATGGAATGTTATTTTAGTGTTTGTTTTTCACTTTAGTAAAATGAGAAAACTAGCAACCCAGTCCCTGAATTTTGCATTTGCGGGCAGATAGTTCCTGAATTTTGGAAATTACACAACCCTGTCTCTGAATTTTACAAACATTGTACTAATAGGTCCCTCCGTCAAAGTGGGGTTACAAAAAACTGAGTTGGCGATAACGGACGCGGACATGGCTGGTTATGTGCTGACGTGGCCATTAACTACCACGTCAGCACCCATTATACCTGAAAAAAAATGTCGCGTGAGTAATATTTAGCCACATCAACTTTTCCAAGAGAAAAAAAAAAGATGAGTTGAGGAAATAGGTCCCTGACCCATTCTTATCCCATTATTCTCAATTCCCCCTCTTTTTCATCATCTTCAATCCTTTTAGTCTCAAATCCTCAAAATAAAATTGTAAAGTGTCCCAAAACTCTTCCAAACATTCCAATTTAGTCCTTAATCCATGAACCTTTCAAGTACTAAATTGATACACAAGGACTAAATTAAAATAAAAAATAATAAAAACCCTAAAACCCTAAACCCTAAGCCCTAAAACCCAAAACACTTAACACTAAACCCTAAACCCTAACCCCTAAAAGAAAAAACCCAAAAAACCCTAGCCATCTTCGACCCTAAATTTTTCAAGGACTAAATAGTATTGAAAGGCAAACGTATTTAGATAATTTGAGGACCTATTTGTACAATTATGTAAAACAGTGAAGATGATGAACAAATTGAAGAAGATGAACAGTGAAAGATGAGGGTCTCAATCAATCTCTTTGATCTGTAATTGATAATAACGAATTCTTGTATTAAGGACTAAATTGGATTGTTTGGAAGAAATTTGGGACATTTTACAATTTGTTTTTGAGGATTTGGGACTAAAATGAATGAAGATTATGAAAAGCAAGGAGAAGTTGAGAATAATGGGATAAGAATAGGTCAAGGACCTATTTGCTCAACTGAATTTTTTTATTGTATATGTTGATGTGGTGTAAAATTACACACATGACACTTTTTTTTGTTTTGGGTTATAACGGGTGCTGACGTGGTTGTTAATGACCACGTCAGCACATAACGGGCCATGTCAGCGTCCGTTACTGACAACTCAACTTTTTTGTAACCCCACTTTGACGGAGGGACCTATTAGTATAACGTTTGTAAAATTCAAGGACCGGGTTACTAGTTTTCTCTTATTAAAATGGTATGATAAAGGATTGTCTCGAAATTTGTGTTAAAGGATAATTTATAAACGGAGGTTGGAGTAGCTGTATGAAAGAAGGTTGGAGGTGTGACGGTTTGGCCAAAGTGTAATTTTCAGGTACTGAATTGTAAATTTTTTGGGACTAGATTGTATATTTTTCCTCTTTACTGTCTCTTAATTTTATTTTTAAATTTTTATACTACAAAAAATATTATTCATATATATACTGGAGGTGGGACCAAAAGGTATATTTTATGGGGTATAAATTATGTATTTTTCTGAATTTTGTTCTTAAGTTGTTGCACTGCCAAAAATATTACCCATATATATACTAGAGGACAGACCAAAAGATATATATTCTGGGGTATGAATTATGTATTTTTCTGAATTTTGTTCTTTAGTTGTTGCACTACCAAAAATATTACCCATATATATATTAGATGAAGGATCAACGTGTATATTTTTTTGGTATAAATTATATATTTTTTCTCATTACTATTTTTTAATTTTGTTTTCAATATTGTTACTACAAAAAATATCATTCATACATATGCTGGAGGAGTGACCAAACTGTAAAGTTTTGGGAATCGCTAATTATATATTTTTTTCCTATTTTGAATTTTGTTTTTATATTTTTTCACTATAGAAAATATTACTCATATATATATATATATATTAGAGGAGGGACCATACTGTAAATTTTTGGGCAATGAATTATATATTTTTTCCCATTATTGTCTTTTAATTTTAATTTTAAATTTTTATACTACAAAAACTATTACCCATATATATACTAGAGAATGGACCAAAAGGTATATTTTTCGGGTATGAACTATATATTTTTATTAATTTTGTTTTTCTGTTGCACTATAAAAAATATTACCCATATATATACTGGAGGAGGGACTAACATGTATAATTTTTATCATTACATGTTTTGAATTTTGTTTTGAATATTGTACACTACAAAAAATATTATCCATGCATATACTGGATGAAGGACCAAACTGCAAAGTTTTGAGAATTTAATTATATTCTTTTTTTCTATTTTGAAATTTTATTTTATATTTTTACACCAAAAAAAATATTACTCATATATATACTGGAGGAATGACCAAATTGTAAATTTTAGGGTTTTAGGGTTTAGGATTTTTAATATTTTTCTAATTTCAATTTAGTCCCTGCATCAATTTAGTCTCTGAAAGATTCTTGGATTAAGGACTAAATTGGAATGTTGGTAAGAGTTTTGGGACACTTTACAATTTTATTTTTAGGAGGGACAAAAATGAAAGAAGATGATGAAAAAGAGAGAGAATTGAGAATAATGGTATAAGAATGGGTCATGGACCTAATTGTACAACTCAGACTTTTTTTAAGGTTTTAGGGTTCAGGGTTTAGGGTTTAGAAGTTTAGGTTTTGAGGTTTAGGTTTTAGGGTTTTTTTTTATATTTTTAAGGAATAAATTGGGATTTCGGAGAGTTTTGGGACACTTTATAATTTTATTTTGAGGATTTGGGACTAAAATGAATGAAGATGATGAAAAGGAGGGGGAATTGAGAATAATAGGAAAAGAATGGGTCATGGACCAATTGGCTCAACTCAGTTTTTTTCTTTTTTTTTTATAGGGATCAAACTTGGGTCATTCCATCAAGGGTGTAACTCACCAATTACTACACCAAACCATTATTAATTATTAGGTTGAACCTTTAATCTTTAAAAATAATAATAAATTTAGGTTAAATCCTAATTTTATCAATAATTAAATTCTCTTATGTGAATATGTTCTCTAGACAAGTTCTTTAGACAATATCAAACTTGGCAAGTACACTTGGATTTAAGGTACACTTGTTTTTCCATTTTTTTATGGGTGTTTACTTATAATCATCATAACTATTATTTAAATGCTCTAGCCCTCCATTTCAGCAAATAAAGCGAGGATGTCAGGTAAGTCATCCAATCAACTACCAATCACCAAATTAATTTTCCAGATTACCTGGACTTTGATCACTTTGATCTCCAGCAAGAGTACATAGACCTTAGTTTCAAAAACTTAAGTCAAGTACAATTTTCCAATTTTTTCATTCTCTTGCTTGAATCCTACTATTGTGAATGCTTGTATATTTTCATGATTTTGATTGAAATTACAATTCAATATTCATTTATCAATTATAGCCTCCAGGATGTGTGTTGTGTATGCTTTGGGATAATTATAAATTTAGAACATTTAATTTTAAATAATTATTTTGACGTAACCTTCTAGTTATAGGAATTTTTTAAGATGTTTAAGACATGTATTCCTTCTTTTTTTTTTATAGTCATTAAAGACATTTTCCTCAATGTGAGGTGTGACAAGTGTACTTAAAGACTTGTAACTAAAATATAACATCCTTTCACATTATATATCCTTTTAACTTTTTAAAAAAAAAAATATCTCCAATACGAGACTTTATCTTCAACACATAATATTATATCCATATCTTAGCCATAATTATCGCTAACCTATTATTGATGATTAAGCATAAACCAGCGATGACTTCATGAAGAGTATTACACTAAGACAATTAATACATTAAAACAAAATAATCATTCCACTAAAGCGTGATGTTATGAATGACCAATTAATTTATGAGAAAGTCTATTTCTCAATCATTAAATTTGTCATAAAATTATGATTTAATCTCTAAATATTAAAAATAAACTATTTAGTCCCTTTTTTTTAAACAAAAGTTAATTATTTAGTCTTTGAATGTTAGAAATGCATTTTTTAAAGTACAAACATCACAACTAATGCATTTTTAAATTATTATTTTAAAGTACAAACATCACAACTACAGCCCCAACTTTTCTTTTTCTTTTTAATCTTTAAGTGAAAGACAATAAATAGCTTATCTCTTTTGTGCTTTCCTCCTTCTTGATTGTGCCTTCTGCCATTTCTTTCTGGAAACCAGTTTGCTCTTTGGCTTCAACTTCAACTCTGGAGAAAATTTATAGTTTGGATCTCTCATCCTTGCTTGTATGTCCTTGAAGAACTGCATATTTAATTTTTTAGGCCCTCCTTGCCTAAGCTCTGCATATTCTGGTCCTGAAACAACATTCTCAAATGCTCCAATTAGAATGTCTACATCACTCATGACCTCCCATACATTTGTGTATCGCCCGTCAGGACCTTTCTTCAGTTTCTTTAAAGCATTCTCAACCGCAATCTTCCGAGCTTGCTTTCCCGGTGACAACTCCTCCGGTTCTTGTTCAGACTTCAATAACTCTGAGATAGTTCGGTATTTAGGCATGTCCTCAAACTCAAACAGTTTATCTATGTGCTTGTCACTACTTACATTTGGGTAAGCTTCAGTAGGAACATCATCTTCGCTATCCATTTCATCGCCAGTCCACAGTGTCTTCTCCTCATCACTGCCAGACCAAACACTATGTAACTCATCACTGTCATCACCATCAATCAGGTCAGAATGCTCTTTAGCCTTCAATCTTGCTTTCCGAATCTCTTCATTAAGACGATTCTTTGAGTCCTTTTCTTCGTCACTTTCATCCTCACTTCCCGTCCATAGAGTGTTATCTTCATCCATTTCTTGTGTCCAGGCCTTTCTGAAATCTTTGTCCCCGGGTCTTCTTTCACTGCCAAAGAGATTATAACTTTTGCGTCCACCATGAGCATATAATCTGAGTGCTGCAAATTTAATACATTAAAAGGAATCATAGTAGAGAATCCTCAATAGAAGTACGAGGTCCACAACAAATAAAATTTGTCTAAAAAACATAAAACTTCCGTGAACTTTAGTCATTGTACAAAAAATCCTCTTAAATTTTGAAAAGTGACAAAAAACTCTTGAACTTTTGATTTTGTGTAAATTACCCCTTCTGTTAAGTTTCATTGAAAAGATAAGAATTTTTCCAGATAGGTCTTCTTTCTACACTCTTTGATCAATGAAATAAGAACTATTAGTAAAGAGTTAAAATTCCTGTTGCCAATATATGGATTTTGTTTTCTAAATAAAACCAGTTGCCATAAGATAATAATGAAAGCTTCTACTCTAATACGTAGCAACTTGGCTCAAAATATATGTCCATTTTATGATCTTTAAGGATCCCACCAATTAGAAACGTGTTAAGAAAAAAGGAAAAATCCAACCCCAAATTCACATGAAAACCCAAAAATTAATAAATGTGTTCCTAATTTCTCGCGTCAGAAAAAACGCAGATAAATTTCACCTTATCAAGGATCCAAATAATAATCTTAAAAATAGGTTAGGTAATTAAGGTTAAACCCAAAATTTCGTCTTCTGTCAAGAATTTGTCAAGAACATAGGAAATAAAATAAATTACAGGTGAAAAAAATCAAACCTTGATAATTCACCATTGACCCTTTACGACAACAGCAACGAAAACCGACAAGAGCTGATTCAAAAAGTGTCTCTGACCTGAAAGAAAGACATTCACCGGAGTTTCAGCTAATAAAATTTTGAGGAAAAAAACACTAAAAGTCTTCATACAAGTAAGCATCAGAAGTCCTGGCCTTTGAGATAGTGGTAGCCACTGTGATTTTGCAGCCCCTAGAATATATGAGAAAAGAGCTGTGCGGGAGCACAACCTCCAAGCCATTACTTTTTCGACAAAATGTGTAGGAACCCACGGCCCTTGATGGCAATGGTTAAATGCTATCTTTTATAGCCCCTGACAGTCAGACAAGAATCCCATTTTAATTTGAAAACCATTTTCATCTAGAGTAACAGAAATTCTAAGGTCTAAACATGAGTGATACACCAAAGCAGTTATCACGACCCCCTCTTTGGAGGCACATGACTAGCACGGACATGGGCCTGCCCCATGCCGTAAGCCTACCCACAGACAATCCATAACAATCAGCATAACATAGTCTTGATAAATCATAATATATATTCTCCACAATACTCAAACATTCTAAACTCCATGTTCACATGCATAATGTCAACCAAAAGTATTGCCAAAACAATATAAATACCATTTCAAAGTAACCAAACAAAATCCACAATTAATCAATCAATCACATAAGCAAGTTGCACAAAATAATAATGATACATAACCTCGAATCCTCTCCCAAAGTTCTAATGGAGCTGACAGTCTAGAGTTTAATACAACTTTGCTTAAATCAGGCAATTACCCACACGAACAATGGTATGAACTCTTGATTGGCTTCCCCCTGGAACTAGCGTAGTGGATTGGTCTGAACTTGTATCTAAAAATATTAAACGGGGGGTGAGTCAAAACTCAGTGAGCGGCTAACCCATCTCAGTCATGGGATCACCAACAAAATCAGTACTTATCAACAATGAATAATCTATAATAACATTCATCTAACCAAATAATCCAATGTATACAGCGATTAGAACATGAATCGTATAACAAGATATGAAACAATTCAAGTGGAGATAACTAGTGAACCTTTAAAGAAATTAAAATATGAGAACAACTATGGGTCCGTTTGGTGGGAAGGAAAAGGGGTTTACAATGTAATTGGGCCTGGATTCCAATACTTTCAGGTGTTTGGTATGGCAACTTGGGCTCTATAAAGTGGATTACAATGTAAAGGCATTTACATTACATAGGTCATTTTTCTTTACTTCACATTTTTTTTGTAATCCAAGTTTACCTAGGGAATTATGGTAGAATTCCTAATTTGCTCCTCTCACTCCCATTCCATCTTCCTCTTTGATGAAACCGAGCCGGCGGCGGCGGAAAGCGGCGGCGGTGGCCTTGTGGTGATTGTGGGAAGGGCATTTTTGTCATTTCTTTTTATATCTATTTTACTTTCCCTCCCATACCTTTTTATACCAAACACTTTAAATCTTTACCTACTTTACATTCCCTCAACTACTTTTCCTTTCCCTCATAATTTTTCCATTGTAAAACACTTTACTTTACTTACCTTATTCCATACCAAACGGACCCTACGTGTTTAAGAAAATCTTTTGGAATTAAGGAAATTTTTAAAAAAGACATTCTTCGAATATTAGTTGAGAAGGAAATGAAGTTTGAATAAAGTTTAGTAAAGGAAATAACAAAGGATTAAAGTTTTGTTACAATAAATTTTGAAAAGGAAAATCAAGTAACGAAATCTTCGTTTAAAACTCTTTACAAGGATGAACATTTGATATGCTACAGTATTTAAACCAATCATAGATTTATAATTCATAAGGGTTTAAGATTAAATCCTTTAAGACTATCAAGTGAGAGAAAAACTCATGAGGGGTTAAAACTAATAAATAGCATAGGTCTAACTATGATCATACTTTTAGAAGTCTCTTCGTGATCATGCTTTTAGAGGCGTTAGAAATCAAACTTTGAAAAAAATTATTTTAAGCAAAAGTAATCTAGTAGAGAATAAATCAAGCAAAAATAAATAAATAAATCTAGAAGAGAATAATAGTTTAAAAAAAATACTAATAATTTAGAATAAAATCTCGTTTGTTAAAAAAAATAGGGAGAATTTAGATAAAACTATGAGCAACCGAATAAGGATTTTGCCTCAGGGAGCACACATATCAGTATTTTCATTTTGCCTTCACTCATGTATGAGGAGCATATATAATATTATCAATATCCACCTCGACCCGTTGAAGAGCACACACCATTTATTTATATAGCCACCTCAATCCAACGGGGAGCACATAACATATACTTATATATTCCACCTCAACCTGACGAGGAGTACACACACATATATATATACACCACCTCAACCCATCAGGGAACACACATCCACAATCAAAGCATTAACAAAAGTAACAACTATATCAAAGTAATTTAATCCCAAGTCATTTACTCGCCACCATCAACATATTTAAAATGTGAAGAATTATATCTAAGAATACTCAAGATTCTTAAATTCCGAAAAAAAAAAAAAAAAAAAAAAAAAAAAAAAAAACAACAACAACAACAACAACTACCCATGAAAGTGTTAGTTCACAAAATAAAAAAAACTCATCAACAATCAAACACTCACACTGGGAAAGTATGAGAAAGCCACTCACCTGGTTTTGCCGAGTAGGTAAAGAGACCCTTTCTGTTTATGATCTACACTTGGTGCGGGTGAATCTACAAACACGTGCACACAAAGATTCAATCATACAATTCAAGGATCTACTTTCAATAATCTGAAAACCCAACTCTTCACAGTAGCTAAAGAAAGACTCTCACAAGACACCCACTTCCCTACACCTATTCTAAGCACTTACCAAATCCACCTAGAATCTTAACATCCTAGACAAGGGTCCAACAAGATGCTTGGGTATCAATTTGAGAGCTTTAGGAATGTTGTGAAATCAAAAGGTTCAAGTTAAATTCACCAACAACATAGGTCAATCTCACAAACTTGACACTTCCATTATTTTAAGCCAAACTTGCACAAACTTTTTTTCACAATTTATGATCAAGGATATGACATAAGGTTTATCCATAGTTTCCAAGAAATCCATTTAGTTTGTCAAAACAATCAGAAGCACCCATAGGGACCAAAATGCAAACTTCAAAGTTTTGAGCAAATAACCAAGTTCCAAAATACTCTTTCTAATCTCAAACAAATGCATCATAACTCATTTATATCATCCAATGAACTCATCCAAACTAACAATTTCAAGAAAACAAAGAGATTTGGTCAAAAACCCCAATTTCAAGTTTGCCCCAAGTTTCTATCGGGTCCAAGATTGGTCAGACTGTAGCCAAGCATTTAATCATTGATTTAGAGTAACTTAAACATCACAATTTATTTTTTGGAAGCAGCAAAAACGAGCTCATAGCAGCAATTTTCGTAATCCAAGTGAAAAAGCAAGAATGGAAGGGAAATGGGAAGAAATCTACCAAGAAAAATAGAGGTATGAAATTCATTCAACCATAGCATGATTCTAGAGTGATAATTGTATCACAATTCGCTTTGAAAAATAGCAAACCAAAGAAAAACCAGAAATTTAGACAAACAAAGAAGAAGAGACGATATAAGTGAAAATGGGGAAAAACTCACCTAAGGAGGGAAGAGGGATGGTGGCGGCGGCCACCACTGCAACAGTCGCCGACGAACATGTGGACGGCGGTCGGACCGTTGGAGAAGGTGGTCGGAGGTGGCAGTGCTTGGTGGTTTGGGTGCGAGAGAGAAAGTGAGACGAGAGACTGTGGGAAAAATAAAGAAGAAGTAGTGGCTGGTGGGGTCATTTTGTAATTTGTGGAAGTTTGGGGGGACGAATTACTATTCAGATATGCAGGGTCTTAGAAACTAGAATCTATGAAAATGCCCAGAGTTACTCGAATATTTTCAAAATAGTCCTAAAACCTTGAAATTTTGAAATAAATTTTTTGACAAAATTTATATGTTAGCTTCGTCATATAAAGCATGTTTCAAATATGTAATTTTTAAAAAAAAAAAACTTCATCTCCAATATCTTTCGATTCTTATTTGAAAATTGAAAGTATCATTTGTCGATTGAGAGAAAAATTTAGATGAAAATTTAAGGGCCTGATTGGTATATGAAAATATTTTCTATTTTCATTTCTTGAAAATGATTTTCATTTCCACATTTTTAATATTTTGAAATTGTGTTTGGTTTACAAAGTCAAAATACCATTTTGAAAATAAAGATTATGAAAATGTGTTTGCTTTAAAAATTTTGAAAATCTCAAAATAATGAAATTATAGTTAATTAATGTTTTTATTGCAAATTATTTGACTTATTTATTATTAGAGTAAACTAATAATTTAGTCCCTAAAAAATTATCGGGCTAACAACTCAATTTTTTAAAGATTAAAATATACATTTTAGTCTCTAAAAAATTAAAATAGTATACTCTTTAGTATCTAAAAGATTAAACGAAATATTATTTAGTTCATAAAAAAATAATTAGTATATAATTTTGATCTTTTAAGGATTAAATTGTACATTTTACTCACTTAATTAGTACATCATCGTCGGAAGCCTCACACGGGCTTATCAGTAACGTCTTGAGTTTGTAACCTCTTGAATCTTGAAATGACTTAAGCCTCACACATTTCACTCACTTAATTAGTACAATATCATCTCCTGCATGAGCAATAGGAGGTTCGTGTTTTACATAAAGGATTTATAAAGAGAATGTGGAAAGAAACAAACAGTGCAGGAAGTGATTGCATGAGGCTGTTGATGAGTCATGTCCCGTGTCCGTGTCAGTGTCCATGCTTCATAGATAATGATGATGGACGGTTTGTGAATTGTGATGGTGAAAGCGAAAAAGATGACCCTCTACCCGTGTTATCAAATTTCATTATTATTACGCTAATGCCACCGCGTTTCCAATATTCATTTCCAGTTTCCAAACTTTTTAACAAGAAACGGCGGAAACGTCATGAAGACTTTTTCAAAATTTAGCCTATTTTTTGAAAACGTTTCTAAAAAATTATTTTCAAAAACGCTGACCAAACATATTTTCTTACTTGTTTTCTATTTTTATTGAAAATGAAAACAGGAAATGGCCCAACCAAACATATTGTTTGTTTCTAAATATTCACTACAAGCCTAATAAAATATTGGGATCTCAAATATAACAATTAAAATTCTAAACTATCATGTTCAATAACTTTTTTTAAAAAAATTAACCTAAAAACTCTAAATACTGATCTAAAACTAACCTAAAACTATCTAAAATAAAGACCTCTCATACTACTCTAATCTCTCCCAAAATTCTACCCTAAATTCCTAGGATCCCACAGTAGTCATGCATATAGATATAATCTTTGAGTAAACTAATAATTTGGTCCTTGAAAGATCACCGAGCTAACAACTCAGTCCCTAAAAGATTGAAATATACAATTTAGTCCTTGAAAGATCAATACGGTATATTAATTAGTCATTTCTATGGACTAAATAGTATACCATTTTTAAACTTTCAGGGACTAAAAAGTATAATGTTTTAATCTTTCGAGAACTAAGTTGTCAGTTCGATAATCTTTCAGCGACCAAATTGTTAATTTACTCTATAATCTATAATAGGACCAACTATTCTCCACAACAATTATGTTTTGTGGTAGCAACCACCCAAAGCAAAATAAACTCAAAAAGATCTTAAAAGCACAAAGGATGCCTTAACACGTATAACAACTATGTCACAAAACAAAAACTTTTGTGACCGTTGTTTCACTAGTAACTCTTGGATCGACCAATTTTGCCCTCATTCTGTCGTGAACCTGAATTTTTGGAAGTCTGATCAAAGGCCCATCGTTTTGGGGTTTGAAATTTTTATTTTTGAGCCCCAGAAAAATAATGTTATGTTCCGTTTTCATGGTGCATGATTAACGAGCAACAACTTCCCTTCTGTTGTTCGTGATGCATGGAAAGATAACTCTAATTGGGTGGAGGCCAAGTCGTCTTTTGAAACCAAGGTGAAAGTTTGGAACAAATTTGATTTCGGCAACATTTTTAGAAGAAAAGAAAAAATCATGAGGAGACTCTCCGACATTGATAAAGTTATTGCCAACAGATCCTCTAGATCGTATGATGAGTTATAGAAGGATTTCTAGCGAGAGTATGAAGATATCTTAATTTAGGAAGAGATTTATTGGGCTCAAATGGCGAGATGTAATTGGTTGAGCATGGGAGATAAGCATACCAAGTTTTTTCATACTAGTGCCAAGATGAAGAAAAAACGAGTCACAGTTGAGATGCTCAAGGATGAGAATGGGAAATGGGTCTCGGATCAAGATACTCTTCAGAGAATTGCAGTGAGTTACTTTAAATATTTGTATAGTGCTGAGGAGAATGTGGTTATTGGTTCCCTCCAAAGTAGTATTAAGTTTCCCAGACTTTGTAATGATATCTTAAGAGACATTAAAGCGATGCCTCTCAATGCTGAGATCCGGGAAGATTTCTTTAGTATGGGAGGTCTCAAGGCACCGGGTCCTTATGGGTTACACGCTCTCTTCTTTCAAAGCCAATGGGACATTGTTGGTGACTCGGTCTGTGATTTTGTGCGAAAAGCTTTTGCGAATCCTAAGGCTATTGGGGATGTCAATGAAACTTTGCTTGTCCTCATTCCGAAGATTGAGAACTCGTAGTCTATCAAGCAGTTTCGTCCCATTTCCCTATGCAATGTCATATTCAAGATTGTCACTAAGATGATTGCCTCGAGAATGAAGTATCATATGGGCTCCCTGGTTAGTAACAATCAGTGCAGTTTCATTTCTGGAAGATGCAGTTACACAATGTTATTGTGGCTCAGGAAATCATTCATTGGATGGAGAGGAAAAAAGGCAAGGAGGGTGCAATGGCTATAAAAGTTGATCTCGAAAAAGCTTGAAGACACTTTCAAGGAGATTGGCTTTAATCAAGACTTTATTAGTATCACCATGGAGTGTGTCACCACAGCAAAGATGAAGATTTTGTGGAATGGGTGGCTTTCAGATGATTTTAGCATGGGTAGAGGTGTTAGACAGGATGATTCTCTTTCACCTTACATCTTTGTCTTGTGTATGGAAAGACTTAGTCACATTATTAATGATGCAATCCAGGATGGTAAATGGCAACCGATAAAGCTCCGTAGAAATGGTCCTCCTATTTCCCACCTCTTTTTTGCGGATGACTTGCTTCTTTTCAGCGAGGCCCTCTACCCGCCACATGAGAGTCATTCTTAACTATTTGAATAAATTTTGTAATTATTCAAGGGCAAAAGTGAATAATGAGAAGACCAGATTGTTTTGTTCTAGAAACATTAATCACAATATCAGGGAGGATATTAGTGGGTTCTCTGGTTTTGCTCTCATGGGAGATTTGGGGAAGTACCTGGGTATTCCTCTCCATCACAGCTGTGTTAACAGAGGTACTTATAATTTTATTTATGAAAAGGTTCGCAAACGAATGAGTTCTTGGAAGATTCACTCGCGTTGTCTCTTGCAGGACGGGCTACTCTTGTTCAATCGGTTCTTGAGACTCTTCCTCTGTATTGCATGCAATATACTCTGTTACCGGTCAGTGTTTGTGATGGTATTGACAAAGTTTGTAGGTCTTTCGTTTGGGGGTCAACTCCTTTTGGTAGACGTCCCTCTTCAATTTCTTGGATAAAGTTTGCCAACCCAAGCTGAATGGGGGGTTGGGTTTTCTTTCTACGAGAGGAATGAATGTGGCTATGCTTATGAAGCTTGATTGGGAGCTTGCCACAAGACCTAATAAATTGTGGGTCCAGGTTTTCAAGTCTAAATATAATTGCGGGCCTAATAAAGTCCCTGTGGCTGTTAAACAGAATCTGGAGTCAAATGCTTGGAGAGGCATTCGTAAATGTTGGCATCATGTCCTTGCTAATTTCTAGTGGCTCGTGCATGATGGTAGAAGTGTCAAGTTCTGGATCGATACTTGGTTGGGGGATGAGCCTTTAATCAATCATGTTAATAACATTAATTCTGATATCCAGGTTGACTATGTTGTTAGGGATTATGTCACTCCTGAGAGAGATTGGAACTGGAGTAATCTTAGAAATATTTTCTCTACTAGAGCTTGTATGATGCTCGCCTCCCACATGCCACTATTCTTGGAGGAAGACAATGACGTGCTAGTGTGGAAAGGTTCAAGAGATAATTGTTTTTCGGTTTCGTGAGCCTATCATTATACTCAATCTTCGTCGATGAGGGCCCAAGACAAAATTTGGAAGAGCATTTGGAGCTGGGATGGGCCCCAACGTATAAAGACGTGCCTTTGGTTGGTAGCCAATGAAAAGCTAATGACAAATGATGAAAGAAGTAAACGCTATACGGGTACGTCAAATTTCTCTCCTTATATGCTACGATCTCTGAGTCCACTTTACAAGCGGTTCGTGATTGTGAGAAAGCTGTTAAGGTGTGGAAATCCTTAATTACTCCGAACAAGTGGAATGATTTTTTCCATGGTGACATGAGGGAGTGGGTAGAGAGAAATATCTGTTGTCGTTCTTCCTTTGGTGATAGAGTTGATCTTAATTGGAGTCTTGTTTTTTGTGTTACTGTATGGTTCATTTGGGGTGAAAGGAACATAATTGTGTTCAATGATGATGCTGTTGGTCTCTCTGTTGAAAATTTTCGCTATAAAATTGTTAACTATGTGGAGAACATTATGCATAGTCGCACGAAGCTGGTTAAAGCGAAGGTGGGAAGAGTTGAGCGGTTTATTGGGTGGTCTTTCCCAAATGATGACTGGACCAAATGCAATGTTGATGGAGCCTGTGATATGGGAGGTGAGTGTACAGGGTGTGGTGAGGCCTTAAGAGACAGTTCTGGTAGATGGCTTAGTGGCTTCAAGAGAGGTTTGGGAAAGGGCTTGGTGTTAGCAGTGGAGTTGTGGGCGATATTCACAGGGTTGGATGTGGCTTGGTCTATGGGCTTGAGGAAGGTTTGGATTGAAAGTGATTCCTTGACTGCTATTAACCTCATTGTTGGGAAATCACAGAGGGAGCGCAGCGGAAGAAATTAAAAATATTTTGGACTAAAACTCGAATAAAACTAAAAGCTAACTCTGTGATTCCTTCCAGGATCCACTAACTATGTTTATACTAAGTAAGAAAAGATGTTTACCTAGTTTTGATCGGTGACTTATCGTGTTTGCGAATTTGAGAAGTCCACTGAGTGTCCTTCCTCTACCGGTGATCCACACGAGCAGTTTGGCAGATGCCTAGGTGCTAGCCTCCTTCACTTCTTCCCAAGTGAATATAGAAACTATATCTATGATTCTTGAATAATCAAGAAGTGTTCTTGATTATCAAGATTGATTGGGCTAGGCGAATTTTCACTCTCTATAGATGCTCTAGGCGAAATTCATGGTCTGACCAAGAATTGATCTGTGTTGTGAGTTGTCACTGAGA
>QANZ01047563.1:12712-30763 GCA_003254925.1 Chamaecrista fasciculata
CCACCTTTTGGAGTTTGAATCAAGAAGGAGTTCTTGAGTTCAAACACACTGTAGATTGGTCCCTAGTTCTTTTGGAGAAAAGAACTGAAGGCTAGCACCTTGGTGCCCGAAGAAACTGTTCGTGTGGATTACTGGCAGAGGGAGAACGCTGGGAGTGGGCTCCTTGGACACGCCTTGTTCAACCAATCGATTGAAACTCGTGAGGTATACCACTATCTATAAAAGTTTTAAATTCTACTAGCGGATCCGTTCAGGAATTTTAGGACCTAGCGTGTTTTATTTTAATTTTATTTTTGCTTCCGCTGCGTTAGGCGCCTACAATTCCCAACATGTTTATCCCATCTAATGCCTTGAGGTCCAAAACCGTTTTGATAACCCCATTAAGTCACACGATAAAACATGTGAATGGCTAGGTCCAAAACAATGAGGCCGAAGCCCAACCCCATTTCATCAAGGCCCAACTGAACACGTGTCGCGTAGGCGATCACCGCATTCAAAAAACCAAGATTTCAATGGGCGTCGCGTTGAAACTCCCATTCACCCGTGTCTCCTCAAGGTCAAGGCAGATACGTGTCGCGTAGGCGATCACCGCTCCACGATGAACAAGATTTTAACAGGGTGTTTTATCGACGACATTAAAACTTAAGATTTTCTAAAAGGGTTTCATTTTTAAAAGGTTCCGTTTTATAGTTTAATTTTAAAAACTCCTTTTAAAATTAAACGAGTCATGCCACATGTTTATTTCCCCATGTATCACATACATATAAACATGTGCACGGATCTTGCATCCCATGCAAAATCCCACGCTCGTATCGTATACGTGGTTGTAGCGTAAAATTTAAAATAGCATGTTAAAATTTCGCACCCTAAGCATACATCTAGCGCATTGTATCACATACAAACTAAATGCAAAAACATACCGTGTTTAGATATGGCCCATCTACCCTATAATCCTCTCAAGCCAATGAGAGAATTTTTCTAAAAAGAAAAATAAAATTACAAAGGATAAACCCCAGTTACATTGAGGTATAAACTGAAAATAAAATTACAATAGAGTGGAGGGAGACGACATGCAGGCCGTATTTACCAAAAACCCTAGAGCCATATCCAACACCACACAATACACATATGAACAATTCATATAATTATGTCAAATACGGCATACAACAACACATATCAAAAACCATTTTAAAATGCGATCATTTTAGAGTTTGTGCAATTTTAACATGCCTTTCTTGAAATTAGGCCTATTATCAATAATTATAAATTTCAGGAATCACATTCAAGAATTTAAATTATTGACCCAAAATTTTAAAATTCATAATTTTAATAAATTTTCAACCATCTCTATAATATTATAATTAAAACACTTTTAATTATAATTATATAGGGATTTTCGATTTTGGCCTTAAAGTTCAAGAAAAATTTTCAAATCAATCCCATTGATTTCTTTATGTATCATATACATAAACTTGCACCTTATATTGTAGGTCGAGTTTTTAAGAAAACTTTTCGGTGGAATTTTCGTAAAACCAAACATGTGATTGAAAGCGGTAAACACACATATCATACATCTTATGCACACAAAAACAGTTTTAAATCCAGGACTAGCGTGGCTCTGATACCACTGTTGGGAATTCAAGGCGCCAGAGCGCAGCGGAAGCAAATGTAAAATTAAAAATTTAAAGCGCAAGCCCAAGATTTCCTGAATGGATCCGCTAGTTGAATTTAAAACCTGTTAAGACAGTGGTATACCTCACAAGTTCCAATCGGTTTGGTTGTACGGGGCATGTCCTAGAAGTCCACTCGTAGCGTCCTTCCTCAGCCGGTGATCCACACGAACAGTTTTTCGGGCACCAAGGTGCTAGCCTTCTGTTCTTTTGTCCAAAAGAACCAGGGACTCGATCTATGGCTCTAGGACTCAAGAACACCTTCTTGAATCTCTAAAGGATGGTGGAGCAAGACAAGAACTCTTTCTTGTTGATTCTCTCAAAACCCTAGCTATGGAGAAACTAGACCTCTCACTCACTCTTGGAGAAGAAGAAGAATTTCTCTCTCTAGGTTTTGAAGGTGGCGACTTGCTCTCTTCTCTCTCTAGGGAAGAAAAAAATTTTTCACAAATGAATTGTGTTGTGTCAAAGTCGCCTAGCCCCTAGGGTTATAATTAAAATTAGAGCATTATTATAATTCTAAAATCATAATATCATGACTTCATGAATTGAATTTCCAATTAAAATATTACCTTAATATTTTAATTCAAATTCAAATCGTAATCTTTGGGGATCAAATGGAAGATCAAATCTTCCCTTGGGACCTACTAGTGCAATGCGCCATATGCCCTAATTTTTCTTTGGAATTTTATAAATCAAAAACATTCCTAACTCTTAGGAAATCATGATCTTCCAAAGATTATGAGTTAAGATATTACCCTAATATCTTTGATTCAAATCTTTTGAAATCTACATCAAATCTATTGAATTCAAACTCATGACTTTAATTAATAAAACAATTTTATTAACCTAAAATCAAATAATGAGGTGCCACCCTCAATCCATTTAACCTAATATTAGAGAATTTAATAAATCAATAATCTCTTAACTTTTAGGAACCTTATATGATTTATTTTCCCTAATATTATAATTGTAAATAATTAATCCCGTTAACTATTTAGCAATTATTATATTTAAACTTGTCCCACAAATTTAAATGTCTCAATCATAGATCTTATTTAAGACAAGACTCAATGTCCTAGACATTTTGTTATGTCTTAAATTGTGTCACCGGAGTGACTCACGAATTAACCCTAATTCGTGTCCCTTTAAGCGGTGTCCAGATCCTGCTCGTGTGTGACCCAGAAGGCCTCACGTGAAGTTGGCAGCAACCCATCTCTATGACTTACAAGTCGTGAGCGGACTCTAACAAGCCATCACGACTACCCAAAACACGTGAGTTATCGTTTTTACCAAAACCGACTTAACCTCAGTACCTCCTTGTCATAGACCCTAATGTCCTACGATATCTTGGTCATGGATTAGGCACAGGAAAGTCATCCATAATCCAAACCACAACTTTCTCGATCTTCTTGAGTAAGTCCCAATATACTGAGTGGCCACTCTTTTCCTTGGACAGACTCATCGAGGGCGCCAGTTAGATATCTCCCATTTAATGGGGAACAAAATCCCATTTTGGCCAATCCACATTCCTCAGCACGACAATCAACCAAACCCGTACCTAGCCCTTATGGCTACCCTACTACGGGCAATGTTAGACTAGGCCAAAGTCTGACAACTGCAACGCCGGAATAATGATGACCTCAGGTCTAAGGGGTCATGACAAGCGTACAGGAGAGGCAAGCTGATGACTAAACCCATGCAGGACTCTCCGGGTCAGTCCAGCAACTTGTAACCCTTTACATAATTGCACCATGACTCTCGTTCAAGCATCTAGTGCATGCATCTCTATGCACCGAGGTCATGCTGGTCTTAGTTCACTTTTGCTCCCACGAAAACAATCGACCAGGGACAGATTTAGATTAATCATCACATAATCAATCACGGACTCTATCATAGTAAACATGCTAATAATATGATAACAACATTAATTTATCTCTATAAATTAATCCATATGTTGAAAACATATACACAAAATGATTGGCCCTAGGGCACAATCTCCAATAGCACGTATCTTGAGGAGAACGAAAGTTCCAAAGATCTTCCAAATCTCGTATATCCCAACCATCTCACGAAAATCTAGGAAAATCTCGTGAGCTGTCATGGTGAGCCGGCTGCGTAGAGCCAAATCTTTGCCTATAGATAGAACGCGTCATTTTTCACTCCAGAGAGACATCACTAGCTCATAGTACCGAAACTCTGTCCAGATTACACCTCATGGCAAGAGTAACTAAATCTCAAATACTGATGGAGGATTTTGACGATATGACTTGAGTTCATCTACGCTTTCATGCAGAGTTTCCTATTTTAATTGTTGTTCTTCATCTTTTTAGTATTTTTATTAAACATAGGTTCAAATTTAATTATGAGTTATATTAGACAAATTAGTTTAGGGATTGTTTTACTTCTTTCATACATTATTATTGATCTTGATTTGTAATTGATCAAGGGATCCTTATGTTGATAGATTAATAATATGTTCTCATATTTTCCAACTGCATTATTTTAGATTTGTATTCATATTTGTCATTTACTCAAGGTAGGTTGCATTATGTTTACAATCATTAGAATTATTGTGTTTTTGCATAATCATCTTAGGATATGGTTTTGCATGAAGCTCAACTTAAACATAACTCTATCATCCATGAACTATGATTGTCTATCTAATAAATCCCTCCAAAGGTTTAGTTTCTTATTATTATTATTTTTAATTCATTATTATTATTTTGTTTAACCATTCACCCATCACAACTTCTTGACTTGAGTGATTGTGACAGAATTTCTCTAACCATTCGTAAAGAATAGAGATCGACCCGTGAGTGTTTATGCTATTCAATACGAGAATTCTGCGAGAGATCGACCCTTGGTCAACCAAGCTATACTATCTATCTATTTAACAAAGTAATGTTGTCTCCTGGACAGGTGTCACTGTCTCCAAGCCATTTTCACTATTTGCATCTCCTCAACTTCTACCATTGTTTTTTTTTTACAAGTTAACATCAAAATCAAAATGGTGCCACTTCTTCTGCATCATACAGCGTTCATCACTTCTTTTTATCTTCAAAATTCAAAACTCAAATTTTGAATTTTTGGTGAAATCTTTCTCTTTCCGGCGTACCTCTCTCCATTCACCCTCTCCTCACTCATCTCTTTATCCCTTCTCAGTCCGTCTTTCCTCTTCTCCTCTCCCCTTAACCGCTTCTTTTCCTTTTTTGTGCACACATCGACCACCGTCATATCCTCTAAACCTAAGCCCAGTCCTGTTCCCATTCGTGCATCGACCCCTATTACCTCTCTACATCTTCTTCGTCTCTCTCTCTGAACCTCTCTCCATCTTCTTCGTCTCTCTCTCAACATCTCTCCATCTTCATCCGCTTTCGTATCTCGTTCTCTAAATCTCTGTCCATCTTCATCCTCCATGGTCACGCCTTCATCTTCATCAGGGCTCGCTGGCCGTCATAGCTGAGTAAGTTTGCTTTTTATTGTTCATTTCTCAGTCGTTTTTTTTTTATTTTTGTATTTTAAATCATCATCTCTCCCAAGTGTTGGAGATTGTGCCCTAGGGCCAATCGTTTTATGTAAAATATGTTATCAACATATTATTAATTTATGGAAGATAAATTAATGTGTTATCATATTATTAGCATGTTTACTATGATGACATCCATGATTAATTATGAGATAATTAATCTAAACTTGTCCCTGGTCGATTATTTTTGTGGGAACAAAAATGAACTAAGACCAGCATGACCTCGGTGCATGAGATGCACGCACTAGATGCTGGGACGAGAGTCATGGTGCAATTACGTAAGGTGGTTACGAGTTGCTGGACTGACCCGGAGAGTCCTGCATGGGTTTAGTCATCAGCTTGCCTCTCCTTGTACGCCTGTAGCGATGCCTTTGACCTGAGGTCATCATTATTCCGGCATTACAGTTGTCAGACTTTGGTTTAGTCTAACGCTGCCCGTAACAGGGTAGTTATAAGGGCTAAGTACGGATCTGGTTGATTGCATTGATGTGGAATGTGGATTGGCCAAAATGGGATTTTGTCCCTCATTAGATGAGAGATATCTAACTGTCGCCCTCGATGAGTCTGTCCAGGAAAAACGAGTGGCCACTCAAGAATTGGGACTTACTCAGGGAATCGAAAAAAGTTGTGGTTTGGATTATGGATGACTTTCCTGTGCCTAGTCCATGACCAAGATATCGTAGGACAATCGGATCTCTGACACGGAGGTACTGAGGTTAAGTCGTTTTAGTAAAAACGATAACTCACGTGTTTTGGGTAGTTGTGATGGCTTGCTAGAGTCCACTCACAACTTGTAGGTCATGGGGATGCCCTGCTGCCAACTTCACGTGGGGCCTGCTGGGTCACACCAAGCAGGAACTGAACACCATTTGAATGGGACACGAATTAGGGTTAATTCGTGGGTCACGCGAGTGACACTATTTAAGACACAGAGGAAATGTCTAGGACATTATGTCTTGTCTTAATTAATCTACAGATGACATATTTAGATTTATGGGACAAATTTAAATTTAAATAAATTGTTTATATAATTAATGAGATTAATTATTGACAATTTAAATATTAGGAAAATAATTCAGATAATGTTCCTAAGAGTTAGGAAATTATTGAATTATAAAATTCCTTAATAAATATGAGGGTGGCGCCTCTAAGAGATTATTTGGATAAATAAAATTGTTTTATTAATTCAAATAATATTTGAATTCAAAAGATTTGATGGAGATTTCAAACTATTTGAATTCAAAAGATTTGGTGAAGATCTCATCTCAAAATCTTTGGTGAATCAAAAATAAGGAAGTTTTTGATTAATAAATTTCCAAGGATAATAAGAGGGAGATGGCGCCATCTTGGTGGCTCCCATTGGGAGATTTGATCTCTCAATTTGATTCTCCAAGATTGCAATTTGAATTTAAATATAATATTAAGGTAATATTATAATTATAAATTCAAGTCTTAAAATAATTATATTATCAGAATATCTTTATTTTAGGAATTAAGAAATCACCAAATTTCTCTCTATATATAAGGGACAAGTCGACTTGCCCAAAAAAGCATAGCATACTAACCCTAATTTGATTTTCCTCCTAAGAGTTTGAGAGAGAAAATATTCCTTTGCACACACATAGAGAAAGTCGACTTTCTCTAAGAGTTAGAGAATTTCGACTTTAGCTCTAAAGTTAGGGTTTTGAGAGAAGAATAGGCAAGAAGGAGTTATTGTGGGGGGATTCTTCTAAGCGCACCTCAGTTGCTGATTCAAGAAGGAGTTCTTGAAGTCAGAGGTCTGTAGATTGGTCCCAGATTCTTTTGGAGAAAAGAATTGGAGGCTAGCACCTCGGTGTTCAAAGAAACTGTTCGTGTGGATTACTGACAGAGGGAGAACTCTGGGAGTGGACTCCGTGGAACTCGCCCCGTTCAACCATCGAATTGAAACTCTGAGGTATAACACTAACCAAAATTTTTAAATTCTGCTAGCGGATCCGTTCGGAAATCATAGGACCTAGGCGTTTTTAATTATTTTATTTTTGCTTCCGCTGCCTTAGGCGCCTAGGATTCCCAACACCAAGATCTTTTCTTTAATCCTCAACTCTTCGTCAACGGAGTTCTCAACACAATCGACGATGCTTTCAGTTTCTTCTACCGGTAAGTTTCCTTCCTTCACTCGGTGGTTCTTGAAGTTTGATTTCTTTTTTTTTCTTCGAAAAACATCATTGTGAAAGCTCTGTCTCTCGCATCGTGTTCTGTAGAGAAGGATCGACGAAGCTTAACACTGAAGGATCGACGAAACTTTTGGTAGGATTTTATTTCAAACATTCAGTGTTATTTTAACCTCCCCGATTCATGGACATATTTATCGTCCATAAACTTCCTTTTCTTTTTCCTTTTCTTTTTGCGGCCTGATTTAACTGAAGAAGATGAAGCTACAAATCAAGATATTATGAAACTCAAGGGAGGTCTATATCAAATTGTCACGACCCCCTCTATGGAGGCACGTGACCGGCACGGACATGGGCCTACCCATGCCGTAAGCCTAATCATAGACAATCCATAACAACCCAACAAACATAAATAAATCATGATGTAAGTATATTCTTCAAAGTACTCGGACATAATAAGCGCAATGCTCACATGCATAACTGTCAACCCAGAGTATCACTAAATATAAATTTCATTTCAAGGAACCAACAAAATACACATTTAATTAATCTCTGACATAATCAAGGCGCACAAAATGATAATGATACATAGCCTCGAATCCTCTCCCTAAGTACTGGTGGAGCTGACAGACTAAAGTTTAATACAATCTACTTGAAATCTTAAATAAAACAACAACCCACAAAAACGATGACATAGGCTCTTGATTGGCTTCCTCCGAGAATTGAAGTAGTGGCTTTACCTGAACCTGTATCTAAAAATGTTAAACGAGGGGTGAGTCGAAACTCAGTGAGTGGCTAACCCATCTCAAACTTGGGGTCACCAGCAAAGCCATAACTCAACAACAATGACCATTCTATATTAACATTCACTCACTTAAATGATCCAACATGTTCAGTGTTTAAAACCTTAATCGAATCACAAGGTATGAAACAATCCAAGACGAAATAATTTGTTGAACCTTTAGAGAAATTACAATATGTGAACAACCACAGGTTTAAGAAAGTCTTTTGGAAGTAAAGAACTTTTAAGAAAACATTATTCGAAGATTCATTGAGAAAATATAAAGTTTAGTCACAAAGTAAGAAAAGATTTAGAGCTTTGTTAAAACGAAATTTGGGAATGATAATCAAGTAATAAAATCTTCTTTTGAAGCTCCTTATCAGATGCGATTGTTTAATATGATAAAGTATGTAAATCAACCACAGACTTAAAATTCACAAGGGTTTACGGTTAAATCCTTTAGGGCTATCAAGTTAAAGAAAACTCATGAGAAAACATAATTTTATATATAATCATACGTTTAGAGATACTAGGAACCAAACTTTGTAAGAACTATTTTAAGCAAAAGTAGTTTGGTAAAGAATAATAGTTTAAAGAAAGATACTGATTTAAAATGAAATCATGTTTGTTTACCTCTATGGTATCTACACGTAGGATAGCCAACATCGCAGAAGTCATTCGACCAATATCATTTAGACTATCAAAGGTCTCAATTTCACCCAATGTCAATAATACCAGTATTCAACCTCACAAAGTCATCAATTCCATAGCAAATGAAATGTCAATACCACCAATTCGTATCAATCATCATCAACTTATAATAACGTAAAGTCTCAACGTAAACCAATTAATGAAAACTATTAACTTATAAGAAAGTGGATGCTCAATGCAGACAAGCTTCAACAATCAATTCACCACCAACCACAGGTAATACACAATTATGAGATTTCAAGTCTGCCTCCACTCATGAGGGAACCGCACACAGCATCACCTCAAGTTCTCAACCCGTGGGGACCGCACACAGCTCTTCACCCAACGGAACAACACATAGTATTATCTCAACCCGTGGGGACTGCACACAGCTTTTCACCCATCGGGACCGCACACAGCATTATCTCAACCCGTGGGGACCGCACACAGCTTTTCACCCATCGGGACCGCACACAGCATTATCTCAGTCATTTCACAAACAATTAACGGTACAGGACACACCAAAGTAAGTAAAGGTAGGTTTTTAATCAATATCGCAACTAACACTATGAGAGAGCAATCACATATGCACAAACACAAACTCAAATTCAAACCCAACACAACACAAACACAAAAACAAACACAGTCACAGTCACAGTCACAATCTCAATCACAAACACAATCACGAGCACAAGCACAATTGAATATGGTCAACTCAAAGCATACAACACTATAATAAAAATTAAATACTATCTCTAACACCAATCAAGAGTAAAGAAACATTTAGTATAAGTAATATCAACAATCCACATCACACAATTATGAAACAGGTAATATCACAATCAAACACATATGTCAGCCAATCATCACACTTGATTCACAAATATAGCACAATATTAGTATTTCAACTTCAATGCATCGGGGAGTACGCAAATCATCACCTCGACCCTCAGGTGAGCACTTATAACAGTATTTTCAGTTTTCCTCCACTCATGCATGAGGAGTATCATCTCATATTCACCTCAGCCCTCAGGGGAGCACACATGAACATAACCATTTCTCAAATAGTCAGTAACATCAATCATGTCTGAATGAGTAACGAGTCTCAATCATTATCACAACCAATACTATACAAGAGAACATATTCGTATCCAAAATATACATTGGATGTAAGAACGTTGCATTTTTGGAGGCTTAGGATCAAGTAAAACATAATAGAAATATACAATTTTACATAGGTATTATCAACCACAATCTCAACCAGTGCTAACAATAGAATTAATCTCTTTAGCAACATCACCAACCCTCCACGGGCCAAGATAAGAAAGCCACTCACCTCGATCCAAAGGATAGATGACTACACCTCTTAGCTTCCCAACCAACGACCGATGTTCGCGAATCTATAAACACATTCATAAACAATGACTCAATTACACAATTCAATATTTAACTTTTAAGTGACCCGGAGGTCTAACTCTTCACAAAAGCTAATGATAGCTTCTCACAAGACACCCACTTCTTAACACTCATCTTAGTCCTTAGTCCCACCCACCTAACACCTATCCAAGGGACCAACAAGATGCTTGGGTATTAATTTGGGAGCTTTAAGAATGATTTGAAATCCATGAGTTCAAGGCAATTTCACAAACAAAACTTCAAAGTCAAAAACATAGGATCATTCTTTAAACTTGGCTCTTTCACCCTTTTAAGTTAAATTTGGACATTTTGTTCTTCACACTTTAAAATCAAGAGTATTATATGAGAATCCCTCATGGTTCCAAAGAAATTCTTTTAGTTTATCAAAACCATCAAAATCATCTCTATGGACCAAAATGCAAACTTCAAGGTTTTACCCCAAAACATCGAATTTCAAAATATAATCTCTAAATTCAAATGGATCAAATAGAATTCATTATTATCATCAAACAAACTCATTTGAACCATCAATTTCATGAAAACAAAAGGATTTCATCAAAAACCCCAATAGGGACCAATTTGCAAACTTTAAAATTCATACACGATAACCAAATTTCAAAATACGCATTTAAAATTCAACCCAATGCATTAGAACTCATTTTTATTATCCAATGAACTCATCCAAACTAACAATTTCAAGAAAATAAAGAGATTTGACCAAAAACCCCAATTTTCGTCACTTACAAACCCTAGAGTAAAAACAGTCCCAAATCTCAATATTTTGGAGTTTTAATGGCTTCCAAAGATACCCAACCTAATATACTATCATCAAAGGATTCATTCCAATCAAGAAAGTCAAGAAACAAGGATAAAATTGATGGTTTTGAAACATACCCAAATTTTGGCCGAAAATGGAGGATGGAAGAGATTGCCCAAGCTTATATGGTTTCCAAGATGAAAATGGAGGTGGGAAGAATGAAGAGTGCAGCTCAATGATTAACTAAGGTCAAGAATCCAGCAAAAATTTAAAGAAATCCATATAAGCAATCAATTTAAACCCATGAATGGAAAAGAGAAGAAAAAATGGAGAAGAGAGGCACAAACCAAGGAAGGAGGGACGACCACCACCATGAGGGAGGTCGCCGACGATGTTCTCCGACGCCTAGCAGTGGCGGCGACGTCATCTGGGCAACCAACGGAGGTGGGCAGCGGCGGAAGAGTCTAGAAGAAGGAGGAGATGCGTTTTTTTGGAGAAAAGAAGGTGTGAGACTCGTGGGGCTTTTGAAGTTGGTGTGGGGTTATTTTTTTTTAATTTCAGAACATCAAGGGGGAAGAAAAGGAATTCTGATATAGTCTTTAGGGTTGAAATCACAAAAATACCCAGAAAGTTTCAAACCTTTTCAAATTAGTCCCTAAGAACTTAAAAATTTAGAAGTAGAGTTTATAGACAAAATTTATATCATTAGCTTTGTTTCGAAGAGTAGATTCCAAATATGAATTTTATTTTTGAAAACTCCACCTCCAACACCTTTCAGTTCTTACCCGAAAGTGTTCTATCGTAGTACCAAAATAAAAGTCAGATAAAATTTTAAACTCCGTTTGCTCCCAAATTTTTTTACCACAAGCTAAATAAAATATTGGGATTTCAAATATGACAAGTAAAAATCTAAATTTCCGTGTTCTCTAATTTCTAAAATTTATAACCCAAAACTCCTAATACTGGTTTAAAATTAGTTTAAAATTCTATCCAAAATTCACAAAAAATCACTAATTCCATTCTTGAACACCCAAAACTAAATTGTGAAACTCGGGATCTCACACAAATATTCAGTTCTAATGATATTTGATTCTGATTTTGTTTCAATGGCTGGATAAAGTGAAATATTTGGATTGTGAAATGTTGTTTCAATTTTCCGGAGCAGTGATTGAAATAGTACAATGTCATTAGAAGTCAATGATTAATGATTTCTTTGCTCAGCCTGTTGCTCTGCAGTTAAATTGTTAGTCTTCTGTGGGCTGAATTTGTTTCCTTCATCTGATAAACTGTGCCCTGAAAATTTCATTTCAGATGTTAATTCCCATTAGTCGTTGTGACTTTTGTTGTTTGCTTTTATTACCCTTTGACCTCTGGTAGTAATTTCATTAGTTTCAATTGATTACTTAGCTTGTGTTGTGATGTTGTCACTCTCTAATCTATCTTTGTAAAATAATTATTATAGAATCTTTGGTCTCTAAGTATGCCTGATCGAATTGAATTCAGAATGAATTACTGAATTGATTTGTGAAGATTAGAAATATATGAATTACTCCTTAAAGTACATTCACATTGCATTACTGAATTGATTTGTGAAGATTGGAAATATATGAATTAGTCCTTAAAATACATTCTATGCCTTTGTTTTATCTTTTAAGCTCTTTCATGTTTTGACAATATCACACTTTGCATCTCCTGCAGCTTTGAGCTTTAGAAACCCAAGTATTTGAAGAGAAATCTGTGAGCTCAATTAATTTCCAATTGAATTACCTTCCAGGTGAGTATGTTTTAAGCTTTCAATTTTTTAACTTTTCCCCAAACTGTGAGCTCAATTGATCACAACGTTATCCTTTTGAGTTTTGATATTGGTAAATATATAATACATAATTTGCTGAATAATTGTGTGTCTCATTGTTCCTTTTTCAAACATTTGTGTGAATGTTGTGCACTTCTTTGTTCATATGTATTTATAGAGTTTATTTCCTTGTGTGAATAGCTAAATGAGGTAGCATGACATCAAATGGAATTCTAATAGAGTTATATAGAGTTTTAGTTTATTTCATATGTATTTATATGTATTTATAGAGTTTTAGTTTATTTCATGACAGCAAACTTTAGTTTGGTAGATAGCTTACTGATGATAGCTTACTGATAGAGTTTTATAGAGTTTCAGTTTATGGAATTTTTGGTGATGACAGCAAACTTTAGTTCTATAGTAAGTCTTCCTTCGCCTTTTATCACTCTAATATCATGGGGATTGAGGAGAAATTAAACATTGGGAAAAAAATGTGAAAGCCTTAAGTATAAATATGGTTACAAAATCCTTTATTTTAAATCTCTATTTTGGTTATATACTAATATGAACGCAATGGATGACTAACAAGTGCAGGCTGGGCAAAAAACTTCTTCTGTTGAATTGTAAGATCGGCTTGATGTTTTTTCATTTATTCTCCTTTCTTTACATTCTTTAATTTTAATCTCTTCCCTACAATACTCAGGACATGGAGAGATCTTATATTCTAAATTGTAAAAAGTGAATGGTTTGTAGCAGCTGCTTCTGTTGGGAATTCCCCAAGGAAACACGCAGCGGAAGAAACGTAAAATAAAAAAAAACTTGCGCCCCCGAGGAAAACCCACCCTGAGATCCGCTAGCTGAATTTAAAACCAGATACGAAAAGTGTTATACCTCAGGCTTTCAATCGGATTGGTGATACTGGTGAGTCTAGAAGTCCGTCTCCACGTCCTTCCTCTACCGGTGATCCACACGAACAGTTTCCCGAACACGAGGTGCTAGCCTCCACACCTCTTTCTCCAAAGAGACTCGGGATCCAATCTACAGTTTGTGAATTCAGGAACTCCTTCTCTGAACTCCAGGTGAATGGCGCCACAGAGCAACAATCAGCAACAAAACTCCTTTTGTTCTATTATTCTCTACAAACCCTTAGAACCCACAACTTTCGATAACTCTTCTAACCCCTTAGAAGAAAATCGATTTCTCTCTCTAGGAAGGTGGGTATCGAATTTTTCTCTCTCTACAAGGAGGTTTTCGACTTCTCTCTTTTTGGTGAGCTAGGGTTTCACAATGTGCATGACATGACCAACTATGGGGATAGGCGACTTGCAGACCTTATATTTACTAAAATTACACTAATTTTATAAATATAAAATCCATGATATTCTTATAATATCATTATTTTAGACTTGAATATCTAATTAAAATATTCCTAGAATATCTTAATTCAAATTCAAATCACCAACTTAGAGAATCAAATGGGAGATCAAATCTCCCCAATGGGACCCACTAAGATAGGCGCCTAATTGCTCCATTTATTGGGAATTTTATAAATCAAAAATAACTCCTAAAATTAGGGAGTCATAACCAACTTATTTTATCCCAAGGTTTTTGAATTAAAATATTACAATAATATCTTTAATTCAAATTTTGAATTCTGAATTTAGTTTCATTATTGAATTAAAATATTACCCCAATATCTTAATTCAAATCTAGAATCTCAAATTCAAATTCAAATTCATGACTTAAATCAATAAAACATTTTTATTATTTAAATCATCTAATAATATGAGGCGCCACCCTCAAATAAATATTAGGGAATTTTATAAATTAATAATCTCCTAACTTTTAGGAATTATTTAATTTATTATTTCCCAATATTTAAATTGCAAATAATTAATCTCTATTAATTATTTACCAATTATTTAAACATGTATAAAATTTAAGACAAGACATAATGTCCCAGACATTTCCTCTGTGTCTTATATTAGGCCACTGAGTGACCCACGAATTACCCTAATTCGTGTCCCTTAAAAGTGTGTTCTAATCCTGCTCGTGTGTGACCCAGCAGGCCCCACGTGAAGTTGGCAGTAGGTCATCTCTATGTCCTACAAGTCGTGAGCGGACTCTAGCAAGCCATCGCGACTACCCAAAACACGTGAGTTGATCTATCGTTACCAGAATCGATTTTAACCTTTGTACCTCCTAGGTACCGACCCTATTGTTCTGCGATATCTTGGTCATGGATCAGGCACGGGAAAGTCATCCATGATCCAAACCTTTACTTTCTCGATTTCCTTGTGTAAGTCCCATATACTAGCGTGGCCACGCATTTTCCTGGACAGACTCATCGAGGGCGCCAGTAAGATATCTCCCAATTTAATGGGGAACAAAATCTCAGTCTTGGTCAGTCCACATTCCTCAGCACGGCAATCAACCAGACCCGTACTTAGCCCTTATGGCTACCCTGCTACGGGCAACGTTAGACTAAGCCAAAGTCTGACAACTGCAACGCCGGAATAATGATGACCTCAGGTCTAAGGCGTCGTGACAGGCATACAAGAGAGGCAAGCTGATGACTAAACCTATGCAGGACTCTCCGGGTCAGTCCAGCAACTCGTAACCCTTTACGTAATTGCACCATGACTCTCATTCCAGCATCTAGTGCGTGCATCTCTATGCACTGAGGTCATGCTGATCTTAGTTCATTCTCGCTGCCACGAAAACAATCGATCAGGGACAGATTTAGATTAATTATCATATAATTAATCATGGACGTAATCACAGTAAACATGCTAATAATGTGAAAACCATTAATTTATCTCTATAAATTAATCCATATGTTCATAACATATACAGAAAAACGATTGGCCCTAGGGCACAATTCCTATCAGACTCCCACTTGCACTAGGGTACAATCATTAATCTAGCTGTTCCTACTCCTAGGTACACTGATCAATGCGTCTTATCCCCATTGACGATACATGTCTCTCATGTATGACCCTTGCAAGCGGCTTTGTTAGAGGATCAGCAACATTATCTTCTCCTGCTACTTTGCAAATCTTTACATCACCTCTGTCAATCATCTCTCTGAAGAGGTGAAAACGTCGGAGTATATGTTTGGTCCTCTGGTGGGACCGTGGCTCCTTGGCTTGCGCAATAGCTCCACTATTGTCACAATACAGGGTAATGGGATCAGTTGTGGTCGGAACCACACCAACCTCGGAGATGAACTTCCTGATCCACACAGCCTCCTTTGCCGCATCCAATGCTGCAATATACTCGGACTCCGTTGTAGAATCGGCAATCGTGCTCTGCTTGGAACTCTTCCAACTCACGCTGCCACCGTTCAGGAGAAACACATATCCAGACTGCGATTTAAAGTCGTCTTGGTCGGTTTGGAAACTAGCGTCTGTGTAACCCCTTACACATAGCTCTTCATCAGTTCCACCGTAAACCAAGAACTCATCATTAGTCCTTCTTAAGTACTTAAGGATATTCTTGACAGCGATCCAATGATCTGTTGGAGATTGTGCCCGAGGGCCAATCATTTTATAGAAATGTTATGAACATATCAATTAATTTATGGAGATAAATTAATGGTTATCATATTATTAGCATGTTTACTATGATAACAGTCTGTGATTAATTATGAGATAATTAATCTAAATCTGTCCCTGGTCGCTCATTCAAGTGGAAACTTGAAATGAACTAAGACCAGCATGACCTCAGTGCATAGGGATGCACGCACTAGATACTGGAATGAGAGTCATGATGCAATTACGTAAGGGGTTACGAGTTGCTGGACTGAACCGGAGAGTCCTGCATGGGTTTAGTCATCAACTTGCCTCTCTTGTACGCCTGTCACGACGCCTTAGACCTGAGGTCATCATTATTCCGGCGTTGCAGTTGTCAGACTTTGGCTTAGTCTAACGTTGCCCGTAGCAGGGTAGCCATAAGGGCTAAGTACGGGTTTGGTTGATTGCCGTGCTGAGGAATGTGGGCTGACCAAAATTGGGATTTTGTTCCCCATTAAATTGGGAGATATCTTACTGGCGCCCTCGATGAGTCTGTCCAGGAAAAGAGTGGCCACTCAGTATAATGGGACTTATTCAAGGAGATCGAGAAAGTAAAGGTTTGGATCATGGATGACTTTCCCGTGCCTGATCCATAACCAAGATATCGCAGAACAATAGGGTCGGTGCCATGGAGGTGCTAAGGTTAAATCGGTTTTGGTGAAAACGATTACTCACGTGTTTTGGGTAGTCGTGATGGCTTGCTAGAGTCCGCTCACGACTTGTAGGACATAGGGATGACCTACTGCCAACTTCACGTGGGGCCTGCTGGGTCACACACGAGCAGGATTAGAACACACCTTATAAGGGACACGAATTAGGGTAATTCGTGGGTCACTTCGTGACCTAATTTAAGACACAGAGGAAATGTCTAGGACAATATGTCTTGTCTTAAATTTTCTACAGTTTAAATAATTGTTAAATGATTAATGGAGATTAATTATTTACAATTTAAATATTAGGAATAATAAATCAAATAATTCCTAAAAGTTAGGAGAATATTGATTTGTAAAATTCCCTAATATTGGCATAGAGGGTGGCGCCTCTTTTATTGATGATTTAATTAATAAAAATGTTTTATTAATTTAAGTCATGAGTTTGAATTTGAATTTGAAATTCAAGATTTGAATTAAGATATTGGGGTAATATTTTAATTCAATAAAGAATTTAAATTCAAGATTCAAAATTTGAATTGAAGATATTATGGTAATATTTTAATTCAAAAACATTGGGATAAAATAAGTTGGTTATGACTTCCTAAGAGTTAGGAGTTATTTTGATTTATAAAATTCCCTAAATATTGTAGGCATATGGCGCATGGCTACTTGTGGGACCCAAGGGAGATTTGATCTTCCATTTGATTCTCCAAGATAGCATTTGAATTTGAATTAAAATATTATGGTAATATTTTAATTAGATATTCAAGTCATAAAATATGATATCATTGTAATATCATGATTTTATATTTATAAAATTACCATCATTTTGGTAATTATATAGAGAAAGTCGCCTACCCATCATTAAGTCATGCAGTTTTGTGAATAACCCTAGCTCACTTGAGAAAGTCGAATTTCATCCTTGTTGAGAGAGAAATTTCGCCACCCACCTTCCTAGAGAGAGAAGTCAATTTTCTCCTAAGTGTTAGAAAGAGAAATCGAAAGTTGTGGGTTCTAGGGTTTTGGGAGAAGAAG
>QANZ01047567.1:0-14422 GCA_003254925.1 Chamaecrista fasciculata
TATAACTTCCTAAGAGTTAGGTTTGTTATCTTATTTATTAAATTCATATAAAATAACAAGGAGGGTGGCGCATACTTGAAGATTCAAATGCAAGATTTGATCTTGCATTTTGAATTTCAAGAATGCATTTTGAATTTTAAGTTAAGATATTGATGTAATATTTTAATTAAGAATTCAAATCCTCTTGACTTATTCCAACCAATGGGAAGTGTGCAATCTAGGTTTCAAGATATGATCTTGAAATTTAAATAAAGATTGCCTTTCAAGATATGATCGCCTAACCTAAGAGGAGAAGAGGGTGAGTTCGACTAACCCTAAGCTTAGGGTTTTAGCGGCGATTTGTGTTTGAGAAAGAGTGAGAGGCACCAAACCTAGAGTAGTGTGGCAAGAAATTGTTTCTTGGTGCGCCACTTTGATTCTTGAATATTTCAAGAAGTGTTCTTGAAATTTCAAGATTGTAGATCAGTTCCCAGAATCTCTTGGAGAAGAGATTGGAGGCTAGCACCTGAGTATCTGCCAAACTGTTCGTGTGGATCACCAGCAGAGGAAGAACACGAGTCTGTGGACTTCTTGGAATTGCGTTTTTCAAAGCAACCGTATGAATTTAGGTAAATGTCCTTTTCCCTTTGGTATAAACACAAGTAGTGGATCCTTTGGAGGAGATTATAAGTTTTGTAAAAATTTTAATTTTACCTTTTCCGCTGCGTTTTGCTCTATAATCTCCAACAGTTGCACCATGGCATCATGTGGCGGCTCATACCCACTCCTTTGCTAAAATTATCTATTCTTTGCTCCAATCAGTTGATGATGATATTTATTTGATCAACACTTTTAATTCTTACCTTCTTTTAAGGGGATCAAAGGGATGTATTTTATAGTTTATGGTGTAAAGTGAAATAAGATAATAATTTAAGTGAGTAAATTGTAGTCTCCACATACATTATATATATATCCTCCGATGAAGTGCTCGGCTTATACAATTGACATTTTTGAGCCACATAAAAGATATTTGTTTTTCCAAAATAAAAGAACAATACTCTTTAAACTTTCAATTACGTTTGATTTATTTATAAGAATGCTGAGTCGTTAATCCTTCTTGCACACCCTAGACACTCTGTTTAGCTGAGAATAGCAAGAAGGGTTGCAAAACATATAGTATCTTTGCCACTCACTAGCGCCTCTCTCTCTCTCTCTCTCTCTCTCTCTCACTATAAACCAAAACAAAACAAACAAGCTAGCTAACCTCTTCTTGATATAATACCTCTTTGCTATTTTATTTCCATTTCCTCAAGTAAGAATTTAATAAAAAGCTACAAGAGATGACCAAAATGTGTAACATGATTTGGTCAAATCAACCAACGACCCCAAAACTACATTAGGGTGGGCATTGTGCGCACCTTTAGGGCTCTTGCCACACACAAAAGGTGCAATGAAACTCACTTATGAAGGATGCCCTCCCCTAGGGAAGGTTCCCTCATGGCAACTCCTTCCCAAAGGAAGGCGTTCAAGATTATCTCTCCTAGAGTATGGATTCCTCCATTTACCCTCATACGGTTGGGCATCGTACACTTTTAGTTTGACCAGGGCTCAATGCTTGTAGTAAGTCTCCTCAAAATCCTAGCTAAGGATCTCAAAGTGCAATCTAGATATCCCTGGCCCTACAATCAAGGAATCAAAGTTTGATAGATCTCCTCTAACGCAAGTCTCGGGAATTCACCATTATGGTCATGATCCCATACAAGTATATCTCACAATCCCTAAAAAAAAAAGGTATGTTGATTACACTGTTGTAAATGCGTCAAAAAGTTCAGCTAAGATATATTATAGTGATACTCGTCGGGTCGTATTCTCTCAAGGACTCTCCGAATGTGGAGTACAATGATTCTAGGCACAAAGAAATGATTGAATTGCCAACAAAACTCTAAACTAAACTAACAAAATTCTTGATCGTAAAGTGTTTGATTAAATGTCTAAAGGACTAAAAACTATAGAATTCTATAAACGAGAGATTAAACTAAGAAAAGAACAAGTAATGATGGATAACTCGTAGACAAAGACACTCGGCTATCATGGCACACTAAATTATATTAGGATATTCATATTCACACAACATTTCATGAAAGCTATAGCAATGCATAGGCAATGTAAGTTAATCCAATTAATTAATTTGTAAACATGTAAACTAATCAACTAAACCTCCAATCAAGTAACGGTAAGATTAAATCTAGAGCTAGTTTAATTAACAATTTACTAAGATAAACACTCAATCATCAATATAATAAGAGATTTAAACAAAGAGTTACTATATTGAATAAAAATGCAATGAAGTCAATACAGACTCTAGAGAATTAATCCAAAATCATGTCTACATCAGAATCCAAGAAGAGTTCAATAACTAGAATATGAAATCCAAAGCAAAACACGTTAAAAACACAAAAACTCCTTAAGTAGACAATTTCAATGCTCAAGCCGATGAATCTTCACTCCGAGTCAAGGGTTCCAGCCGTCCATATGATGTAACATCCCGATTTTCTTAGGGGTTCATTTCATGGTGTTTGAGGTGTTTTCTTCACACTTTAGGTGTTAATAATGGCATCAGAATTGGAGCTTTAGGTACTCAAATCCATGTGCGAAAAAGAACCTTTTGTGAAGGAGAAAGATTATTTGAGGACTGGAAAGTAGATTTTTGAAGACTTGATGCGGAATAGCAAAGTTGTAATTAATTTTTTCTTGTCACCGCACACTTGCCGCACCAACGAGATAGTGGTGGTGAACTACCCAGAATTTAAGTTCTCGGCAGAAACTAGAGAATTCATTTGAAAGACCATTTTGTATCCTTTTAGTGAGAGAAATTTTGAGCTAGAGAGAGATAAGCAGCCGAGGGAAGTGATTTTTCCAAGTTTTCAACAAGATCTTCAAGGTAAGATGCTCAAATCTTTCTCCTTTAACCTCTTTCTAATTTGCATGAAAATTCTCTGAACTTTCAGTTTAGTCCTTCCATGGTTTTGGATTGATCTTGGTTTCTGAGCTTCATGCATGTCAATTCTTAGTTGATATTCAAGTTTCTCACTGATATGAGTTACAACATATATGTGATTTTCATTAATTTTGGGAGAGGTTTTCATGGGTTTTAGTCCCTAGAGAGAGAAAGTGATGATTGGAATAATTTAAACTATAAAATCCACATGCATGTTGTTTTTAGTGATGGATTTATGTTTAAACCATGTTTTAATCAGTTGATTTTGAGTTTGGTGAAGTTTTATGGTTGTTTTTGGCGTTTTGAGGGAAAACGTGGACTAAACCACCTTTTTAGAAAACATGGAGGAGATGAACAGTGAACACGAAAAATTTTGGGCAGGTCACCACAAATCTTACCACCAGTGAAGTCCCAGCAAGATAAGTGGCGAGGTATTCAGGAGAGGTCCCTGATTTCTCTCTTCACCCGAGAACTCATCGTGGAGCTCCCCAGCAAGTTCGCTGGCAAAGCCCCAAGACAAGCCCGCGACAAGGAACCAAACCAGACAATTTTCAGTGCATATGATGCGAGATAAGATTGTATGATTGTAATGCGACATAATAACGGACTAAAGAGATAATGATGGTTAGAATAAGTTGATTGTATGTTCAGGTTAGATTATGCCTGTGTATAAATGTATGTATGAAGTTGAACATGTATGATGTGCATGAAGGACATGATCTGATGACTTGAATACTGATATGAGCATGCATGATACAATGATGATGTTAATGTTAATGGTGATGTTAAAGTTAATGATGATGATGATGAATAAAAGTGAATGAAATGCATAAGTTGCATGATCACCACGGATAACAGAAAGAGTATCACCGTGGTTAATGATGACTAGGGGCAATGGTTCATCTCGCCCGGAGGCCACTAGATTTGTGTACACGCTGGGGGATGCCCTGAAGGCCAATGATCGGTTGTACCTTAGGATACCATGGTTTGGGTGTCATGTGAACCACAGCCTGCGATGAATGTAAAAGAATGAAATGAAAGAAAAGAGGAAAGGAAGAACGAAAATGAAAGCAAGTGCATGATGTTGCATATGTGACCCGGTTTATAGTGGTAAGTATTCCCGCCTGTCACGCAGGTGACCCGGGTTCGATCTCCGGCAACGGTGCCACTTTTTATCTCGCTTGTCGTAAAGTGCACCATAAAGACTGGCTAAATATGTAGTACAATGATAATCGCCGGGTCGTATTCTCTTAGGGACTCCTCGAATGTGGAGTACGAGCGATTCAACGTTCAAACAAGATTGAATTGCCTATAAAAACTATAAAAAAAAACTAAGGAATGCCGGTAAAAGTGTATTTGTTTAAGAACTAAAGCAAAACTATGAATAAGGGACTAAACTGAATACGAGACAAACTATAAAAGTAGATAAAAAATGGAGAAATACTTGGAGTTATCAGATGACTAAGCTATCGTTGCACCACAAATGATATAGGGAATTCATACTTAGGGACCAAATTGACGTTGCCATGAAAACTCATAGAAAAGATTAATTAACCCAATTAATTATCTCTTAAACAAGTGACTAATCAACCTAATCAACTAATCCAGATCTCAATTAAGTCAAGATAGTTCCTAGAGCTAGTCCGATTGACAATTAAACAATAATCAATCAAGATTCACACAATCAACACTAACACGATAGAGCTTAACAACGAAGAGTATCGATAAAAGAGTCAAATGTGATACAATCAAGAACAAGCTTAGAGAACATAATCAATATCATCAATTACATCAGAATTCAAGCTAAGTTCAACAACTAAACAAGAATCCCAAATAGAAAAGACGATAAACTAAGAAAAACTCCCTAGACGATAGAATCCGGTGCTCTAGCTTAATCATCCGCACTCCAAGCAAGGTTCCTAGCTGCTCATTGGTGGAAGAACGCCGGTGCCGAGCCCACCCACGTCAGAAACAGCCATGGATGTGGTTGAAGGTGAAGATGGAGATGGAGAGAAGAAGGGGGCGTGGGTATGGATGGAAGTGGTTTAGGGTTAGTGATGTGTAATGTGCTAGTATGGGTCGGTTTTGGGCTTAAATTTTGGGTCTTTAGGGTTAGGAACCGGGTCAAATAAGTTGGGGATTGAAATGGGTTCGAAATTACAATTCAGTGTAGATTTCGCGACTTCGCCAGATGTCTCGCCGGATAAATTATCTGGCGAGCTAACTGGCTATCTTTTTAAGAGTGCTTGCTGGAATTTATCTCTCCGGATAAATTATCTGGCGAAACAACTGGCAAGGTTTTAAAAGTGAAGTATCTTCACCGTTTCACTCCCGACTTGATTCCGCTTCGATCCTGGCCTTGTTCCACTTCAATCCTTGGGTCTTTGGCTCCTAAAAACTTACAATTTCATTAAGATAAACATGTAAAACCTAAAGATATAATTAAACACTTAAAACACGAGAGAATTACACTAAAAACCGATAAAAGAACCAAAATGCAATTGTGATCTCAATGTAACAATTATCATATCTAGAGGCCTAAAACACTTAATATAGGTTATAAAACATCATAAAACACATCCAAAGACCTCTAGATAGCATGGTATAAACCGGCTCAATCAAAGAACGAAAATGAAAGCAAGTGCATGATGTTGCATATGTAGATGGTCTAATAAGTATAACTATTCCATATCTTTTATGATTACCTGTCGGTAAAGAATATCTAGTGTTATTACTGATCATATGTATGATGATCGGTATGTTGGATATTAACTGTATGATGATATTGTTGGAGATTGTGCCCTAGGGCCAATCATTTTATGTATATGTTTTAAACATATTGATTAATTTATGGAGATAAATTATGTTGTTATCATATTATTAGCATGTTTACTATGATAGCGTCCTTGATTAATTATGAAATAATTAATCTAAATCAATCCCTGGTCGATTATTCTCGTGGGAGCGAGAATGAACTAAGACCAGCATGACCTCGGTGTATGGAGATGCATGCACTAGATGCTTTACGAGAGTCATGGTGCAATTATGTAAGGGGTTACAAGTTGCTAGACTGACCCAGAGAGTCCTGCATGGGTTTAGTCATTAGCTAGTCTCTCCTGTATGTCTGTCACGATGCCTTAGACCTCAGGTCTTGACTATTCTGGCATTGTAGTTGTCAAACTTTGGCCTAGTCTAACATTGCCCGTAGCAGGGTAGCCATAAGGGCTAGGTACGGGTTTGGTTGATTACAGTGCTGAGGAATGCGGTTGACCAAGATGGAATTTTGTCCCTCATTAAAGATGAGAGATATTTAACTGGCGCCCTCGATGAATCGGTCCAAGGAATGTGTGGCCACACAGGGAAATAGGACTTACTCAGGAAATCGAGAAAGTTGTGGTTTGGATTAAGGATGACTTTCCCGTGCCTTATCCATGACCAAAATATCGTGTGACAATAGGGTCTATGACAAGGTGGTACTAAGGTTAAATCGGTCATTTTGATAAAACGATAACTCACGTGTTTTTGGGTAGTCGTGATGGCTTGCTAGAGTCCGTTTTCGACTTGTGAGTCATAGAGATGGCTTGCTACCAACTTCACGTGGGGCCTGCTGGGTCACACATGAGCAGGATCTGGACACCGCTTAAAGGGACACGAATTAGAGTTAATTCGTGAGTCACTCCGGTGACACATTTTAAGACATAGCTAAATGTTTGGGACATAAAGTCTTGTCTTAAATTAAATCTACGGTTAAGATATTTAAATTTGAGGGAAAATTTTAAATATATTAATTGTTAAATAGTTAATGGGATTAATCTATTTTCAATTATAATATTAGGGAAAATAAATCTGATAAGGTTCCTAAGAGTTAGGAGATTATTGATTTATTAAATTCACTAATATTAGGATAAATGGGATAGAGAGTGGCGCCTCTTTTAGCTTGGTTTTAATTAATAGAAATGTTTTATTAATTAAAGTCATGACTTGGATTTGAATTTGAATTCAAGATTTGATCTAGATTTCAAGATTCAAAATTTGAATTAAAGATATTATGGTAATATTTTAATTCAAAATCTTTGGAAGATAATAAGTTGGTTATGACTTCCTAAGAGTTAGGAATGATTTTGATTTATAAAATTCCAAAGAAAAGGAGAGAGGGGATGGCGCATTCTTGTGGGTCCAAGGAGGAAGATTTGATCTTCCAATTTGATTCTCAAAGATTGCATTTTGAATTCAATTAAGATATTAAGGTAATATTTTAATTGAGAATTCAAGTCCTAAAATTATAATATTATTGTAATCTTATAATTTTATAATTTGATAATCCATTAATTTAGGGATTCCCTAATTATAATTATCAAAATTCCCCAAGTCTATAAATACCTAGGCAAGTCGACTTTGGCCATGCTAATGCATAAGTGAGTTTTGCTAATTTCCTTTTGTGAGACAAGAGGAAAAGTCGCCTAACCCTAATTCACATAAGTGAATTTTGCTTTCTTCTCAAGTGTGACTAGAGAGAGAAAATCGCACAACTCCATAGCTAGAGAGAGAAACTCGCATTTCTCCAAGAGTGAGAGAGAAATCGAGTTGTCTTGTTGCTAGGGTTTTGAGAGAGGAAACAAGAAGGAGTTCTTGTTGTGCTTGCGCCACCCATCCTCTTGGTTCATGAAAGTGTTCTTGATCACCAAGAACTGTAGATAGATTTCCCGAGTTCTTTTGGAGAAAAGAAGAGAAGGCTAGCACCTTGGTGCCAACAAACTGCTCGTGTGGATTGCCGGCGGAGGAAGGACGCATCAAGTGGACTTCTAGGATTCGCCTTGCTCAACCATTCGATTGAAACTTGAGGTATAACTTTATCCTTCACCGGTTTAAATTCTATTAGCGGATCCGTAGGGAAATCATTTTTGGTTTTGGCGCCATGTTTTTAATTAATTTTTAATTTTTCTCGTTTCCGCTGCGCCGTGATTTCCCAACAGTGGTATCAGAGCCACGATAGTTTTGAATTTAATACTGGTTTTGGTGAATTGTACATGTGATGTATGATGTGTGTTTACCGCTTTCAATCATATGTTTGGTTTTACGAAAATCCACCAAAAAGTTTTCTTTAAAAAGTCAATCTATGGAATAGGTGCAAATTTTATGTATGTGATACATATAAAATCAATTGGATTGATTTAAAATATTTTCTTGAAGTTTTAAGGCCAAAGTCGAAATCTCTATATAATTGTAGTTAAAAATGTTTTAATTATAATATTATGGGATGGCTGAAAATTTATTAAAATTATGAATTTTAAAATTTTTTGGGCAATAATTTAAAAATCTTGAATGAGATTCTCGCTTTTATAATTATTGATATAAGGCCCAATTTCAAGAAAGGCATGTTAAAATTGCACAAACCCTAATTGAACACATTTTAAAAATTGTTTTTGGTATGTGTTGTTGTATGCCGTGTTTGACATGATATTATGTGAAATGTTCATATGTGTTGTGTGGTGTTGGATATGGCTCTAGGGTTTTTGGTAAATACGACCTGCGTGTCGTCTCCCTATACTCTTGATGTAATTTTACATTTTTGTTATACCTCAATGTAACTGGGGTTTTTCACAATGTAATTTTTATTTTTCTTTTTAGAAAAATTCTCTCATTGGCTTGAGAGGATTATAGGGTAGATGGGTCATATCTAAACACGGTATGTTTGATGCATTTAGAATTTGTATGTGATGCAATGCGCTAGATGTATGCCTAGAGGTGCGAATTTTAACATGCAATTTAATTTTACACTACAACGTATATGATACGAGTGTGGGATTTTGTATGAGATACGAAATTCGTGCATGAGTTTATATGTATGAGATACATGGGAAATAAACACATGGCACAACTCATTTAATTTTAAAATTGGTTTTAAAATTAAATTAAAACGGAACCTTTTAAAAATCAAACCCTTTTAAAAATCTTAAGTTTTAATGCCGTCAATAAAACACCCTGTCGAAATCTTGTTCATCGTAGAGCGTCGAAAGCCCTCCGCTACACGTATCTACCTTGACCTTGAGGAGACACGGGTGAATGGGAGATTCAACACAATGCCTTGTTGAAATCATGGTTGATTGAATACGTCGAAAGCCCTCCGCTACACGTGTTCAGTGGGCCTTGATGATATGAGGTCGGGCTTCGGCCTCGTTGTTTTGAGCCTAGCCATTCACAAGTTTTATTGTGTGACTTAATGGGGTTATCAAATCGGATTTGGACCTCAAGGCATTAGATGGGATAAACATGCCATAATAAGTATCATATGATGATACAGTCCCATAAAGATCTAAGAGTCACATGAGATGTGATTGGTAAGGAGTTACCTACCTAAATAACCAAAGGGTGCCTGATCGCCCTCCGCGACGGTAAACTTTGGTGAAATATGGGTCTTAGCCACTAATAATAATTTTACTGGGTTTTATAAAATGGTGGATACATATATTTTCTGCTAATTAAACTTTCATATCTTAATTGTAGAATCAAATGGCAACTACTAGTTCAACACTATCACTGCGATCTATCCTTGAGAAGGATAAGTTGACCGAGACTAACTTCCTTGACTGACTTCGAAATGTGAGAATTGTCCTCACCCAAGAAAGGAAGCTCTACGTACTAGAAAACCCCATTCCCGAACAGCCTGCTGCCAACGCTCCAAGAGAACAGAGAGATGCTTATGAGAAGCATCAAAGTGACTCTATGGACGTTGCTTGCCTGATGTTGGCTACCATGGTTCCCGAGATCCAAGAGAACTTGGAGAACATGGGGGCCTACGAGATGGTTACACATCTCAAGGAAATATTCCAACAACAGGCTCGGCAAGAAAGGTTTGAGACCACGAAGGGGAAAGGGAAGGGCAAAGGAAAGAGGAAGGGAAAGGACGTGGTTGGTGAGACCAAGCCAGCGCCCAAACCCAACCCACAACCTGCCAAGAAGGCAAAGCCAGCCAAGGATACAATTTGCTTTTCTTGCCAGAAGCTAGGACACTGGAGGAGGAATTGCAAGCTGTATATGTAAGATCTGAAGAAGAAGAAGAAAGGCGCTGAGGCCTCTGCTTCAGGCATCTATGATATAGGTGTTCATTTTTCTACAACCACTTGGGTATTGGATACTGCATGTGGTTCTCACATTTGTACAAATGTGCAGGGTCTTAGAGACAGTAGAAAGCTGGACAGGGGCGAGGTGGACCTACGAGTGGGCAATGGAGCAAGGGTTGTTGCTGTTGCTGTAGGAACATACGAGCTTGTACTGCCCTCTGGGCTGATATTTGTTTTGAACAATTGTTATTATGTACCGTCCTTAAGTTCAAACATTATTTCACTTTCTTATTTGGATAAGGAAGGGTTTACTTGTGTGAATGGGAATGGTAGATATTCAATTTACAAGGATGATGTGTTATTTGCTTATGGTGATCTGCAAGATAATCACTACATCTTAAAATTGGAACAACGACGTATTAACGATATCTATAACATTGATACGAAAAGGATTAAGGTTAGCGAACCTAATCCTACATAACTTTGGCATTGTCGTTTAGGCCATATAAACGAGAAACGCTTAGAGAAGCTCCATAAAGATGGACTTCTAAGCTCATTTGATTTTGAATCATATGATGCTTGTGAATCTTGTTTGCTTGGAAAAATGACAAAGGCGCCTTTCACTGGCCACCGTGAGAGGGAATCAGATTTATTAGGGATCATACATAGTGATGTATGTGGACCCATGAATACTCAAGCTAGAGGTGGTTACTCATATTTCATTACGTTCACTAACGACTTCAGTAGGTATGGCTACGTCTACCTAATGAAGCACAAGTCAGAGTCTTTTGAAATGTTCAAGAGATTTCAAAGTGAAGTAGAGAACCAACTTGACAAGAAAATCAAAGTCCTTCGATCTGATCGAGGAGGCGAGTATTTGAGTCAAGAATTTATTGATCATCTTAGAAGTTGTGGAATAGTCTCACAACTTACTCCTCCTGGAACCCCACAGTGGAATGGTGTCTCTGAGAGGAGGAATCGAACTCTATTGGATATGGTTCGATCTATGATGAGTCAAGCTGATCTTCCGCCATCCTTTTGGGGGTATGCTTTAGAAGCTGCTGCGTTTACACTTAACCGTGTTCCATCCAAGGCAGTTGAGAAGACACCATATGAGATATGGAAAGGGAAGAGTCCCAATTTGTCTAACCTCAAGATTTGGGGATGTGAAGTTTATGTTAATCAACAGCCTAACGATAAACTGTCTCCCAAATCCCTCAAGTGTCTATTTGTAAGATACCCCAAGGAAACTAGGGGGTATTATGTCTACTGCCCATCTGACAACAAAGTGTTTATAGTCAGACATGGATCCTTTTTGGAAAGGGATTTTGTTTCCAAAAGAAACAGTGGGAGTAAGATAGAGCTTGAAGAAGTTCAAGTTCCACAAGACACCTCAGAGGCGCAGACGGAAACTGGGGAGGAGCCACAAGATGTTGTGGAAGCTCCTCCAGTGACACAAGAACCACGAAGGTCTGATAGGACACATTTTCAACCTAAGAGATATGGATTTCTGGTGACTGAAAACAAGGATGTGTTGCTCATGGAGCGTGGTGAGCCGACCACCTATCAAGAGGTCATCGTGAATCCCAACTCTGAGAAATGGGTTGAAGCCATGAAGGCTGAGATGCAATCTATGTACGACAACGAGGTGTGGACCTTACTCACTCCACCCGAAGGGGTAAAACCCGTAGGGTGGAAGTGGGTTTTCAAAGAGAAAACAGACATGGATGGCAATGTCAACGTCTTCAAGGCGAGGCTAGTTGCGAAGGGATTTACTTAGCGTCATGGTATTGACTATGACGAAACGTTCTCCCCTGTTGCAATGGCCAAATCCATTAGGATCCTCCTTGCCATAGCCGCATATTATGACTATGAGAGATGGCAAATGGATGTCAAAACAACGTTTCTTAATGGAAGGCTGCCCGAGGATGTGTACATGACACAACCCGAGGGGTTTGTATGTCCAAAGGCACCAGACAAGGTATGCAAGCTTCAGAGATCCATTTATGGATTGAAGCAAGCATCTCGAAGTTGGAATCATCGTTTTGATGAAGTAGTCAAAGAGTTTGGCTTCTTACAAAACCCTGATGAACCTTGTGTTTACAAGAAGGTTAGTGGGAGCACAATTGTGTTCTTGGTGCTTTATGTCGATGATATATTGCTCACTGGAAATGATATTCCAACCTTAGACATTGTGAAATCTTGGTTGGGAAAATCATTCTCAATGAAGGACTTAGGAGAAGCTGCCTATATTCTAGGCGTCAAGATCTATAGAGATAGATCCCGTAGGCTTGTTGGATTGAGTCAGAGTACATACTTGGATAAGGTACTGAAGAGGTTCAGTGTGCAAGATTCCAAGAAGGGATTCATACCAATGAATCATGGATTGACCCTGAGCAAGAAATAGTGTCCCAAGACACTTGTTGAGCGAGGGCGCATGAGTGGCATCCCTTATGCTTCGGCAATTGGATCCATCATGTATGCCATGCTATGTACTCGACCCGATGTGTCGTTTGCCCTGAGCATGACGAGCCGGTTCCAACAAGACCCTGGTGAGGATCATTGGACCGCTGTCAAAAACATCTTTAAGTGCTTGAGAAGAACTAAGGATGAGTTCTTGGTGTACGGTGGAATTGATGATGAGCTATGTGTAAGCGGTTACACAGATGCTAGTTTCCAAACCGACCAAGATGATTTCAAATCGCAGTCCGGATATGTGTTTCTCTTGAACGGTGGCAGCGTGAGTTGGAAGAGTTCCAAGCAGAGCACGATTGCTGATTCTACAACCGAGTCAGAGTATATTGCAGCATCGGATGCAGCGAAGGAGGCTGTGTGGATTAGGAAGTTCGTTGCCGAGCTTGGTGTGGTTCCGACCATCTCTGATCCCTTAACCTTGTACTGTGACAATAGTGGGGCTATTGCACAAGCCAAGGAGCCACGGTCCCACCAGAGGACCAAACATATACTCAGACATTTTCACCTTGTCAGAGAGATGATTGACAGAGGTGATGTAAAGATATGCAAAGTAGCAGGCGAGGATAACGTTGCCGATCCTCTTACGAAGCCTCTTGCGCGGGTCATACATGAACGACATGTATCGTCGATGGGGATTAGACGCATTGATCAGTGTACCTAGTGTAGGAACAACTAGATTAATGATTGTACCTAGTGCAAGTGGGAGTCTGTTGGAGATTGTGCCCTAGGGCCAATAATTTTATCTATATGTTTTGAACATATTGATTAATTTATGGAGATAAATTATGTTGTTATCATATTATTAGCATGTTTACTATGATAGAGTCCTTGATTAATTATGAGATAATTAATCTAAATCCATCCCTGGTCGATTATTCTCGTGGGAGCGAGAATGAACTAAGACTAGCATGACCTCGGTGTATGGAGATGCATGCACTAGATGCTTTACGAGAGTCATGGTGCAATTATGTAAGGGGTTACAAGTTGCTGGACTGACCCGGAGAGTCCTGCATTGGTTTAGTCATTAGCTAGTCTCACGATGCCTTAGACCTGAGGTCTTGACTATTCCGGCGTTGTAGTTGTCAAACTTTGGCCTAGTCTAACGTTGCCCATAGCAGGGTAGCCATAAGGGCTAGGTACGAGTTTGGTTGATTACAGTGCTGAGGAATGTAGTTGACCAAGATGGAATTTTGTCCCTCATTAAAGATGAGAGATATTTAACTGGCGCCCTCGATGAGTCTGTCCAAGGAATGTGTGGCCACATAGGGAAATAGGACTTACTCAGGAAATCGAGAAAGTTGTGGTTTGGATTGAGAATGACTTTCCCGTGCCTTATCCATGACCAAAATATCGTGTGACAATAGGGTCTATGACATGGTGGTACTAAGGTTAAATCGGTCATTTTGATAAAACGATAACTCACGTGTTTTGGGTAGTCGTGATGGCTTGCTAGAGTCCGCTCTCGACTTGTGAGTCATAGAGATGGCTTGCTGCCAACTTCACGTGGGGCCTGCTGAGTCACACATGAGCAGGATCTGGACACCGCTTAAAGGGACACGAATTAGGGTTAATTCGTGAGTCACTCCTGTGACACAATTTAAGACATAGCTAAATGTCTGGGACATAAAGTCTTGTCTTAAATTAAATCTACAGTTGAGATATTTAAATTTGTTGGCCAAGTTTAAATATATTAATTGTTAAATAGTTAATGGGATTAATCTATTTACAATTATAATATTAGGGAAAATAAATCAGATAAGGTTCCTAAGAGTTAGGAGATTATTGATTTATTAAATTCACTAATATTAGGATAAATGGGATAGAGGGTGGTGTTGGAGATTGTGCCCGAGGGCCAATCATTTTATATGTTTTGAACATATTAATTAATTTATGGAGATAAATTAATGGT
>QANZ01047568.1:0-11073 GCA_003254925.1 Chamaecrista fasciculata
ATGATAACCATTAATTTATCTCCATAAATCAATTGATATGTTCATAACATATCTATAAAATGATTGGCCCTAGGGCACAATCTCCAACAAATATATCTCAAGTCTTTTATTTATTACTAAGGCTTTTGTTTATTACTGAAGCTTTTAATTTCTGGCAGAGACCATCTCAGTCATTACAAATGATGGACGTAATATTGTGGTGAGCTCTAGTATTCTGCAGTTTGCACTAAATCAGCTCTTGACAGTACGTATTTATCTTTAATTTTCTAACTACTGTGATTTCCTGTTTGGGGAATCCTGAAAGGTTTCGACCAGGCAACAAACATAATTCTGGATGAATCCCATGAACGAGTTTTTTCTACTAAGGTATGAATGAAACCTTTTGTCTTCAAGAATTGCAGTATTTTTTTCTTTTAATCTTTTAACTTTGGTGAAGTGTCTTTAGATTGGGAGACAATCGTTTAACAAATTGATAGAACCATCTTTAGATTTAATCACCAAAATACTATAGAAATTCTTTTCTCTAATTTAGAATGGGGCTGTTATCAGTTCAAAAAAAAAATGGGGTTGTTACAATAGATGTATAACCAAAACACAAACAAAACACACTTAAGGGCTTAGGACTAAGAACAGCGACTCAGTTACAAAACAGCACAAACATAAAGCATAAAGATAGGCTGGCTTTTGAGAGGCCAATACTCTCTTAATTCCGAATTCCGAATTCCATGATATTTTCCTTGCCTAAACCCCTAGCAACCAATACTATTTATAGCACAGCTCGCACACTCTTGCTAAACTGAAAAGGTTGTTATGCAGTCATCCTCCCTTTGCTCTCCTTTTTTGAACTTTTTCCAATCTTCCTCCTTCTTCTCTCTCCCACATGGCTTGGCCTTGCGTATTGGATCCAAGTCCAATTTCAGCCATGGACTGTACTCCCTCTTTCATCTCTCTTTTCCTTTCATAGTCATTAGGTCTAAGACAAACATTATTCAGTTGTCGAGATATATCTACTAAAAATCTAATTAACCAAACAATCAAGTTTTGTTTAGTGGATTTGCTACCAATTGTAGTCGTGGCTAATGATTTCAAAATTTACTGGGAATTTTCTGTTTATTTGGCTTTTCATATTAAAATTTTTGGTGCAGTTTAGAACTTCCTAATACAGAGAAAATGTGTCGGTTTATTACTCACACACAAAATATTAATGAATACCCATGATTGTGGACCATGGTTCTTCTTTAGAAGATTACAAATTTTAGGATCATAAAAATGAACATGGATGTCCTTTAGTTCAACCAATTTATATGGGGGTATAAGATAATTGACATATGACATAATATTTGACATTGCTCATCTTGAGCTTGTTTTGCTTTCTTATTTAACTTGTGGCTTGAAATTAACCTTAAAGACTTATTAGCTAATGATTTATCATTGGTTTACTCAAGTGAAGCATCAGGTTGCAATGTAAGGATAGTCAAGGGCATTTATTTAGGTAAGGTGTGAGATAGATGTTCTTTAATATAAAATAAGCAGCCACCGAGAACCAAAGAGATGACCTTGAAAATGTGAGCAATTACACTCGAACCTGGCATGCTAGAGAAGCTAGGACCATATGTTGCCAAAAAATTGTTGTCTCCCTGCCAAAACGTTTTAAGTGAATCAGGTGTATTCTCTTCTATGGTATGATGAAAATCCAATGTTAACCAGAAAACGCCAAATGGAATTTCCATCTGGCAGTGTAAAAGCAAATTTGTTGCATTTTTAAATTAGGACACATACCATGACTGAGTTGTATGGGTTTTTCCAAGCTGCGGCTTGTCATTTGTATCTAAATACTATTGAACCGAGTCTTATAAAGATTTAGAAATTCTATTATTAACTAGTAAAACCATTAACTTCTGCTCATAGCCTTTTACTGTATGATGGTTGGATACTAAGATGCTTTTGAAATGGTTGAATTTTCCTGAAGACAGAAACATTTAGCCCTGGATTTGCTACCAATTATAGCCGTGGTTTCTTTCTTTCTGTATATGCTAGAGTTGCGAATCACTTAAGCATTTGAATGGCTGCAGCATAGAATCTTTCTAAGAAGTCTTACTTTTGATCATTTTTCTTCTTTCAGTTCTAATTTCAGCCTCATTCTTATTTCTAATAACAGGAAGGTGTCCAGCAACTTGTTCTAGGTCTATACATAATTAGGGGTGATGACAACATGTAAGTCCTTTCTTTTCATTGTTTTTTGTTATGTTGTTGCCACACCCACTAATCTGATGTACTTGAAACTGTATGGTTTTCTTTGGACTTTGCAGAAGTGTTGTAGGTGAACTTGATGAAGATCTCGATTCGAGGCTGGATTTGTCAAAGCTTAGGGCTCATCCCTTAAAGCCGGTTATCCACTGAATTACTGAGTAATTAGTTGCCTGCTCTATCAAAATATCTGAGCGTCTGAGTTTTGGAAAGTTGCTACATCATGTACGAAACTGGGCTGTGGAACATGTAAGAGTATGTTGACACGAGAATATGCTAAGTATTTTACTTGTGTTGGTTTGAAATTAGTGACTTTGACGCAAGTTCTGTCTTGTTCCTCATGGTCTACATGCCAGATTAACAGTTTCTGTGAATACCTTAAACTATCATCTTTCTATTTGTCAATTCATATAAATGGGTTGCTTTTGCCAGTCATTCGATTATCTTATGCATGTATTGATGTTTTAGATATTGATGATGTTTCCCAACTCCACCTTCACACCTACATCCTGCATACAAGACATTCAAGAGGGGGGTTAGGTCCCTTGATGAGCCTCCGATGCTTAAGTCAATATATTATTAGCAAAGTAACAGCAAGATATAAACCAAGTGAAAAATAACTTTCCATTTTTTCACGGTGAATGTATCTTCATTCTCCAATGGCAAAGCGTTTCAACATAATCCCTACGCATATGATTCAATTTAGTTACTTGGAAATTCAAATACAAGATAAGTTCTTCTTGAGAGTAAAATATTAAGAGGACGCAATTTAGCCAAATTGTATTTCATCTCCCTACGTTTCTTTGGCTTGATTGTTAAGGACAGTGCAATTTTGGGATAGCATAGAGGGCATGCAGTTAGTTATGTCTTATTTTTTTTCTTCTTTGTTCCAATTCATCATATGCCAACACTGAATATGGTTCCGAGGTCATACTATTAATTGTGTTGTAAAATAAGGAACTTAAAAAGAAGTAGACAAGATCGAAGTTAAATGGCTAAGGTAATTTCTTGTTCTTATTTCATTTCATTTCATTTGTCTACAATTGTCACTTATTTATAGGACTCAGTATGATTAAGGGCATCATAATGTACCTTTAAATACACTAATGAGTTTTCATAGAGATGTTATAAAGGATTGAATTGATGAAGTCATGATGAGGTTGTAGGGATGTTATAAGAAAGATAAAAGGATCATGTGGTTATCTAATATATTATAAGGCAAAAGTACTGTTGGTACCTTTAACGTATGCGGTCATTTTTAGTTATACTCCCGACATTTTTTTTTTTGTCAATTATACTCCCAACATTTTACATTTGAGTCAATTATATCTCAACAGTACTTTAACATAAAAAAAAATCTTACTAATCATATATGTAGCTTGCCAAAAGTTTATGTCGTTGTATTTATTGGTTGCCTGGTTTTACTTGTACGTCTTTTTTTTTCTTTTCTTCTCTTTGTAATTATTTGCCTATAGGTTCAAACAGAATCGATTTCAATTTAGCTGTTCCTTCATACTTATAAGGGTAAAATGCACTTTGGTACCCTGTGGTTAGGACCAAATCCACTTTGGTACCCTGAAAGATAAAATTTGACACTTTGGTACCCTGAGATTTGCATCGTTAGCACTTTGGTACCCTGTGGTTATTTTCCGTCAAGATTTAACAGAAAAATTGTTAACACTTTTGCAAAAATTACAAAATGCTCCCAGATAGCTTCAAAATTTTCAAAAATTTCCCTAAATAATAATATTTGAGGACTAAAATAAAAATTATAACAAAATTTTGGGGTCAAAATGTAATTATGAAAAATATTGGAAAAAGAATAAAATTACAGAATAGTTCTAAATCTGGAAAATAAATGCAGTTTAGTCCTAAAATTGTGTGGTTCGATGGTGAGAAGATAAACTTTACAAACTTTTTGCAAAAATTACAGAATTCCCCCAAATAGTTTCAAAATTTACAAAAAAAAGTCTCTAGATCATGATATTTTAGGACTAAAATAAAAATTACAAAAAAATTTTTGGGGTCAAAATGTAGTTTTGGAAAATATAAAAAGGAGATAATTATATATCAGTCCTAAATCTGGAAAATAAATGCAATTTAGTCCTACCCATATTCAAATACAACTACTTAAATGAAATTTTGAAAGTAAACTTGAATAATTTGAAGAATATTCCCATTAATTAATTTAAAAATTAAATAATTAATATTTAGTTTCACTAAATAATTTAATAAATTACTAAAATATTTATTTTTTTATGAAAACTCCATCAATTCTTTTAGTTTGTTGTATTTTGATTTGTTTTACCAAAGGAGAGAACCCAAACGCACAAAAGAAATCTTGTTGATGAGTGAAATATGATTTAAGCTGCAATAGAAACTATAAGATAAGGTGTAGTAGAAATCGACGGCTAAGATTGAGCCACGACATCACTTTTTGTTAAATCTTGACGGAAAATAACCACAGGGTACCAAAGTGCTAACGGTGCAAACCTCAGAGTACCAAAGTGTCAAATTTTGTCTTTCAGGGTACCAAAGTGGATTCGGTCCTAACCACAGAGTACCAAAATGCATTTTACCCTACTTATAATAAAAAAAGTTGTTTAATGCAAATAGTTTGTCACTTATATTTATTGGTGACCTGGTTTTAACTTTTACTTGTACATATATATTCCTTTTATTGCCTTTGGAATCATTTGCATGTATATATATATATATATATNTATACTATTATATATGTCTGAGGAGTCTTCTAGTAGTCGGTTATCTAAAAGTATAGTATAAATTATTATCTATTACTGAATTAATAAATATTAAATATATATTTAAAAATAAAATAAAATAATTAAATAATAGAAGTTATGCGGTTATGCCACAATTTTAGGAACCCACTTCTATCATTCCATGAAACTGATTTATTTGTATCATCCATTACACTTCAAATTTTGAATTTTATGATCCTCTCTCTCGCATCCTTATTTAAATTCACTACAACAATTTTTCTCGCTCATTCATTCGAGGCAAACCTATGTTTCCATTATTTCCATAAAACCCTCAATTTCTTCCTCCATCTTACATAATTTCCATGCCATAATATTTAATTTTCATTCATGTTTGCATTTCATTATCTACTCACACACACATGCAGACACAATGGAGAAGAAACATCGGATAGGAGTGACGTTAATTGTTCATGGCGAAGAAACATCACGATTGAGACCGCCATTGTTGAATCAAAATGGACTGTTCAACAACTTCATCGTGTAGATGTGTGGTGCCCTAAGTCTTTTGTGTTGATAGAATGGGTTTCGAAGATCCTACTTCTGTTCGAACCCTCTTCATTCTTTGAGAAAACGAAACTCACATTTATCATCATCATGTATGCATACCTTTTGCTTTTATTTTCAATTAATTTCCCGTAATCATTACTACAATTAATTTCCATCATCATCATTACTGACATCCATCATCATCAATTTATCATGTGTGCATATCTTCTGAACGTGAGTGACAGGTTTTGTTCACAATCTACATAATGCATCTATGTCTCTCATAAATCTATATCTCTGAATTAGTTTCAACTTACAATATAATTTTTATAGAAATCATCTTCATCCATCATGGTTATGAAAACCGGACCGGACCGGCCGGTCCAATCGGTTGGACCGTGAACCGTGGTATGGTCTGGTCTGATACAGCACAAGAACCGCTTGATTAGATAATCGGGAATGAATCAGACAAACCGACTCAGAACCGGAGAAACCGGACTGAACTGGCGGTTCATAGGGTTCTTTCGGTCCATTGCTTTTCCTAAACTTTGATCCACACTCATGAGACGTTTTCAGAAAAAAGGAAAGAAAAAATTATGAGATGTAGAAAGAATGACCATAAAGTAAGAAAACGCATCAGCCATGGATGAGATGGAGTTATTTTTCTCTATTTCTTGACGGAAACAATGATATGGGATGAAAAAATTGTAGAGCATCAGCCGTGGACCATGAATAAGAACGAGAAATTTGTAGAGCAGCAACAGTCATGAAGTCTGGTCACACAGCAAGAATAGGGCAATAAATAAAAAATATTGCAAATATATGAAGAAGAAGAAGGGACTACATGTAGAAAAATAGTGGTTGAAGAAGAAAGAGTTCTTGAGAAGATAAACAGTAATGTGTGCTTATTTTCAAGAAGGCCAAAGTCCTATTTTGGTCCCTCTCTTATGCTCATTGTTCCAAATAGGTCCCTCAGTTATTTTTCGTTCCATATTGGTCCCTCAGTTATCCAAAACTTATCAAAGTTGGTCCCTCTAACGTTTTCCATCCATTTTTACGTTAAAAAAAAGGAAAAAATAAACTTTCATCCTCCAAAAGTTTTATTTTCTTACATTAAGGTCATTTTTTTTTATAATAGGATCAAAACGTAAGAAAAAGAAATAAATTAAGATTTTAACTAAATTTACACAAAAACACAACTTCCCTTTCTCTCTCCATCTTCGGCAACGTCTTCTCCAGATGCACCACCTTCTTCTCTGTCTCCTCCTCCGACAACTGCTGCAGTATGCCGCCGAAGAAGTCGTCGGAGCACAGCGGATGGATCGGAATCTCACTGTGCTCGCCAGCACCTTGTATATATATATTTGTTCAAACAAAATCCATCTCAATCTAGCAATTGCTTCATGCTTATAACCAATTGTTTCCAACTAATTATACCACTATTTTCTTTAAAAGAAAGTTTATGTGATTTGGACCGGAGACTCACCAAGGTCAAGAATAATACAACTATTTTTTATGGGAATTTGTCTTCAATGATCATTGCAGACTCCTTCAGACTTCAAATTTACACTTTTTTAATTCAAAATTAATTTGTTGTAAGCTGGCCTTAAAACCTCTCCTTCATGAGAGAAAATCCTCTTCACCTTGAGAGTTTTTCTAAGTGAAGGCGGCCCTCTCTCTGGTTATAGAGTTTTGTGACGACAGCGTTCTGGATCAGGTCTCCTATGGCTGCGTTCTGTGGCAGCGAATCTGGACTAGGCATTCCACGGTAGTTTCTGGCTTCCACAGCGGCTTTTTGGTTTGGTCCGGATTTTTTGGTGCTCTTCTATGGCGTCGTTTCGTTTTATTATTTTATTATTGTTGCTTTGAGTCTATTTATGTCTTTTTTTAGAACAACCATTGGGGTTGCCTGCTATCCTGTTTGGAAGGGTTTGTCTCTTTTATATGACTTTATTAATGTTTCTTATTTTTAAGATGATTGTAGTTTTAGTTGGATCCCTAAATCCGCTAACTTGGCAGTTGACTATTTTGTCAATTTGTCTAAAACGAGGATGAGTCCTCTTGGATGGGTTGTAAACCTCTCACCTTCGTTAGTTGATATCTTGTCTAGTGTTGTTGTTTATGCTAGGGAGAGATTGACTATTTTTGCTTTGTTTTCGTTTGTATTGTGCTTGATTTTACCTTACTTTTGAATGAATTGAGTTTTCTTGAGTTTTTATCTAAATTCAAAAATAAAAAGACCTTCTTTTTTAATGAAATAAAAAGAATATAATTGGACAAAATATAATATATAATATAAATATTAATTTTTATCATGTATCTCTTTTTATATACTCACATTCCACCAAAATAAAATATTAGAGGCCAAGTATATGAGTCTCGTCCACTTCTTCTTTACTTGGTACCTTAACCAAATGAAGGTATCTCATCTTTGGGTATAGAAAACATTTTGTGGCAAGTTGTTTATCTTTAAGTAGTAAACTCATGATGAAAGGATTAGTCATTGTTTTCAATGGTGGATATCACGATTTAGACAATATATCTATACTACAATGTATGTGTGAGAATTGTTTTCATGGTTGATCAAAATTAATTTTATTATAAAATATTAAAAGAGAGAAAAAGTAGTGAGAGAATTTTTATCCACAGACTACTTATCCAGATACTCTTATGCTTATTTTTCTTTCTTTAGGATATAGTGATATCTTATCCACGTACTCTTATACTTATTCCTCAATTTTTAAGATATAGTGATTTCTCTTGAAAGTTGGAGTTCATGGGTTTGTTTTGAAATTTGTTGAATCATGATGAAATGGAAGTTGAATGATGTATATTGTTATTGTTTGTTGAGTTTATGATGAGAAAAATTTGGGGGTTTCGTTAAATAACTTCCTACTAATTTAAATAAAAAAATTTACTATTAAAATAAAATAAAAATAAAGAGATATTATAAAAAAATATTTTTTTATTAAAAATGTAATAACATTATTTTTTATTTTAAAATTTTAATAATTATTAAATTTAAATTAATTTTTACATGTTGGTTAGGACATACAAAACACACTAATATATATGTTTGAGAGCTCTTATGGTCAGTAAAAAATAATTCAATTAAAAATTACAAAAAATAAAAAATAAACATATAGATCATGGTAATTGGTTGATTGAATATAATGAGAGAGATAATATTAAATGAGATTAAGTAACCTCCCACAATTTTAAATTAAAAAAATTAAGATTAAAATAAAGTATAAAAATTAAATTTTATTATAAAATATAATAAAGTAATTTTTTATTTTAAAATTATAATAATTATAAAATTTAAATTAACCATTGCATATCTGTTAAGGCATACAAAGCACACTAGTGTATCTATACTATTATATATGTTTGAGGGTGGGGGTGAGCAGATGAACCCGCCAACTCGAGAGCCCGCAAAAATCAACCCAACCTGCAGCTGCGGGTTGAGTTGGTTCAGGTAGGTTTGGTCCAAAAAATTTTAGCCCGCACGTAAGCGGGTTGGGTTTCGGGTTTGGAGGTTGTGAACCCAACCCAACAACCGCGAGCCTGCATATATATAGTATATATATGTTTTTTATTAATTTCCATATATAAATATGTTTCTCACATTCGCATTTGCCCTAATTTTATTAACTTCCAGATAATAGATGATGAAGTTTTAATGCCAATTGATGTGTAGTGTCAAATGTGTGCAGAATTTTATATAGGTCTAGAGCTTCTTGTGCGTCCTCTCAGTTTTATAATGTTAGAATTGTGGTTTTTAGTTATTTAAGAGATTTATAAAAAAAAAAAAAAANTAGTCGGTTTTTTAAAACTATAGTATAAAATAATATTTACTCAATATATTACAAATAAATATATAAAAAAATAAAAATATTATCCCTAACTTTTTAATAACTCACGTTTCCAATTATAACTACATAAAGTCATGATCAATTTTTACTCATACACATATAGATGACAATTTTTTTAAAAGCGTGAACTTTTATTTTATTATTTGATTAATTTCTTTTCTTTCTTATACTTTTTTTTAACTCATATCAATTTATATAATTTTTAATATTAAATTATTGTAAACTTTATAAACATATTAACAAACACGCAAAACCCTCTAATATATATATATATACCATGCGAATATAAATTTAAAATACGTATTAAATAGAGATATTTTGACCATCCTAATTAAATACAAATTATGGACATGTGTATACCATGAAATAGGAATAAGAATAGCAAGAGCATTAAGTTATCCCATGGACCAACAGTCCAACATGGCAAATCCATGTTATGTCACTCACTTGTACAGAATCAAAACACATGCAATGTGGGACCCCTTAATTAGGCTCACATATTTCCCACGTGTAATCACATGATGATGGGTATGGAATGCCATCACCGTTTTCACGAATATACATATCACTCGTGAAAATTATTCCACAATTAGAGCATGTCTTTGATTCACTTTCTATATTTAAATGGTGCTATTGTCATTTACATATTTTATTTATTTAATGTTTAATCCACGCAATTTAAACTTTGGTTTCATTAAATATATATCAAATGTTAAAATTTGAAATTAAAAAAAAATATTTAATTCATATTTATTGTTTATTTTATTATATTTCATAACTATTTTTTTAGCACACCTAAAAATTTAGGTGAGGGGATGACACCTGAGTAGCCCACTAAAAAAAGCATCAATAGAAATCGAACTCGTATCATGCAATTGTCAGAAACGGAAGGTGATCAAGTAAATCAAATCTCATTAACATCCATAACTATTCTTTGTCAGAGATAATTATGTTCGACATATCATCGGCTACTACTAAATATATACAAGCTTTTCTTCAAATGAAAAATCGCATTTAAATACATCACTTTATAAAAAAAATTAGCAAATTTCGTAGACCTCATGCACATTGATAATTTATATTTATTTTCCTTTATAAGAAAACTAATAGAAAAAAAGATATAAGACAATTATCCTACACCTGAAGAGTCTGAGATCATCAAAGAAGTTAACCGTACAAAAATCAAGTAATTAAGCAAAGATAATGAAGGCACAAAGACCCAACCAATGAGACACATTCTTCGAAAAACTATCTTCTTGAGCTAAATTACTATAAGATAAGAAAATTCACTAAAAGTATAAGCAGTCACCAATTGGTAACTAACATGATACCAGTAAATAATCTTCATCAAAGTCGAACATGCAGACTCAATTAAAGTAATTTCTTTCATATACTCAAAAAGACAGAAAGTAGTTATATCTCTCATGATACTCACAAATGTAAGAACAATCAAGAGTAGTGATATCTTATGAAAAGATTCAATTATATTTAATAAAAAATGTAGAATAGTGATAATGAAAATAAAGCAATTTTAATTATTAAAATTGCTTTAAAATTATTCTCTTCAAGTGATTGAAGAAGAAGATGATGACAAGAGAGATTAAAAGTTCTAGAATTCATATTTATTCTTTATAAAACAAATTATATTTTAATTCTTGATAATTTTCAATTTAATCATTCAA